>JAECUM010024732.1:0-49335 GCA_016617855.1 Megalonaias nervosa
CTCAAACAAGAAACTGCATACTTTAATATCAGTATCAAAATAACTTTAAGAAAAAGATCACTATCAAGATTAGGTTATTGACACATTATTTCCATATAGTATTACTAGTATTTTTATATGATAATACAATTGTTTTAAAATATCTTTTCCCCTTACAAAAATGAGCAAGTAATAGCATTCATGTGAAGACAATAGATACAAGAAGGATAGAACACACCTTTCCCAAGCTGAAATTTACATCATCTTTTGATGATAACAATTGTCAAAAAATTTTAACAGTGTTGACAATGGTAACTGCCTTGATTTTTATAGAACATCCACTGAATGTCAAGTCTTTATTATAGAGAAGTTATTTAATTTTTGTTTTGGGGGTGGGTAAATGCTTGAAACTATTGCCTTGTTCTGATTTGTAGTATACAAAGGACATTATTCCATTCCTTATATTACTTGAAGCAAGTTTAACATGTAATGAAAGTAAAAAAGAATGCTCCAGCCAGAAAGAACATTAAAACCCCATAAATTAAATGTTCAGTCCCTTGCAGTACACATGCAGTTCAAAGTTGTTTATGTTCACTGTCTTCACTGTGCCATTACTGCTTTAGGACTTAGCACTTGCTTCACATTTCATTGTAAATTAAGTGTTTTCTGTTGTTGGTTTTGTTTTCAAACAGAAGTGGTTGTCATTTGGAATTTAATTATCCATATCCAAGAGGATTACATTTCCTTTGTAATAGTAGAATAAATTTATGCTGCTCAGGAGAAGTTCAAGAAGGTGTCCCTAATGTCAAGTCAGTGTGTAAGTTCAGATTTCTTGGAAGAAAGTAATAATGTAAACTTATTACAAAAGAAGTTCATCAGCCTTTTTGAAATATACATATACTGAATATACACTGTTTACCAAATTCTGAACCAAGGTCAGGAACTAGGTCAGCTAAAAATATAATGTAGCAATCTACTGTTTTAATCAGGCTAAAAGAACTGAACTGAATTTTCTGGAAAAAAATGTCAGATCCAGTGAATAAAGTTATTACAATAACATGTAATGAAATAAAATAAAAGAGAATTTAAAACTAACACACAAGCAATTAAATTACATATACGTAACACTACATTTATAGAACATTTATTCATCTAATTATGACATAGTTATACAATGGGTTTATTGCTAACTAGCATAATGCACAAAATTTACATCACAAATTTGCTGATTTTTATGAGTTTATTTTTTAAAAAATTTAAAAAATTAGTAGAATTTCTAGTAACCTTGACAGGTACAAACTTAGTTTCAAAATATATTTGTATTTACAGGAACTTTAGTGGTACTTATTGGTATCTTTTGGTTGGCTAATATTGGTCTAGTATTCTTGGAAGTAACTGGTAGACCAAAAGCCTTGTTGAAGTACAAGATTCAGGAAGACAAGAAAGTTCCAGTGAGTAGACTATTTAATTCGTCACACACACTGAAATCTATAACACTGAAATTTGTCAATTTAGGACACTTAGCAGTCTTTAGTAATGCTCCTTAATTGGGGACAGTTAGTATCTCTGTACAGTTTATGATACTTTTCCATGTATTGTCCCTTACTTGGGGACAACTAGTGACAGGGTACAGTTTTTCAAACGTTTCATTGTAATTACCCTTATTTGGGGACAGTTAGTGACAGGGTACTGTTTTTCATGATTCCATGTAATGACCTGTTCTTGGGTGTGAATTTTGTTTATAGACAATTAGTGACAGGGATCTGTTTTTCATACTTTTCCATGTAATGACCCTTACTTGGGGACAATTAATGACAGGGTACTATTTTCCATACTTTCCATGTAATGGCAATTACTTGGGGACAATCATTGACAGGGTACTGTTTTTCATATTTTTCCATGTAATGGCAATTACTTGGGGACAATCAGTGACAGGGTATTGTTTTCCATACTTTACCATTAGGGTACTCTTTTCCACACTTTTCCATGTAATGGTGGTTACTTGGGGACAATTAGTGACCAGGTACTGTTTTCCATACTTTTCCATGTAATGGCCATTACTTGGGGACAATCAGTGACAGGGTACTGTTTTCCATACTTTTCCATGTAATCGCAGTTACTTGGGGACAATTAGTGACAGGGTATTATTTTCCACACTTTTCCTTGCAATGGCGGTTACATGGGAACAATTAGTGACAGGGTTCTGTTTTCCATACTTTACCATGTAATGGTGGTTACTTGGGGACAATTGGTGACACGGTACTATTTCCATACTTTTCTATGGAATGGTGGAGACTTGGGGACAATTAGTGACACTGTACTATTTCCATGGTGGTTACTTGGAGACAGTTAGTGACAGGGAACTATTTTTCATACTTTTCCATGTAATAACCCTTACTTGGGGACAATTAGTGACAGGGAACTGTTTTTCATACTTTTCCATGTAATAACCCTTACTTGGGGACAATTAGTGACAGGGAACTGTTTTTCAAATTTTTCCATGTAATAACCCTTACTTGGGGACAATTAGTGACAGGGAACTGTTTTCCATACTTTTCCATGTAATAACCCTTACTTGGGGACAGTTAGTGACACGGTACTATTTCCATACTTTTCCATGTAATGGTGGTTACTTGGGGACAGTTTTTGACAGGGAACTGTTTTTCATTCTTTTCCATGTAATAACCCTTACTTGGGGACAATTAGTGACAGGGAACTGTTTTTCGTACTTTTCCATAACCCTTACTTGGGGACAAATTTTTAATGAGAATAGTGCATTAAAGATGCCTATAATTTTCCAAGTGAGTTTGGATTGCTTGCAGCCTTATGAATGCAAAAATAAAAAAGTTTTCAAAAAGTGAACACTTCAATTTATTACAAGCTATCATCTTTAAGTTCCAGTCAGCTTTTTGACACTTCATACCCAGTGTAAAATAGATAGAATGACGTAAGAAATTTTATGTCATGTCAGATATTAGAATGGGCAACAGTGGCTCTGAACAACTGTTATTCTGACAAATAATCAGGGCCTTTGGGTGGTTGAGTGGTCTAGGGTGCTCTCCTTTACAGATCACTCATATCTCCCACATTTGTCTACATGAGTTTGAATCTAGGCCTAACCATTATGGGTATGTGAAAGCTTGCCAGTAACATTCCATGGGATGGTGGTTGGTTCTTCCCAGGATATCCCAACTTCTTCCTTCACAAAATATACTGACTGCCATGTATAGCCTATTGTATGATGAAAAATGGCCTTAAACCACACAAAACCAAAATCAAATTCTGATGAATAATCAACTTAAAGCAGATATACAGGAACAGGAGTAATTTTGAAGTAATGATGCATTCACATCACGCATAATGCATGGAATCATTATCATACAGTGATACATGCACATGCATGCACTTACGTGTACACACACACACACACAAAACAAGGATTTAAACGAGTTAAATACATGCATACATACATACATACAGTGTACATACATACATACATACATACAAACATACACCACTCCCTCGATAACTCGCGCCCGGATAACTCGCGAACCCGCTTATAACGCGGTGACCGGCATGGCTCCCAATTTTTTTTCAAAGAAAATATATTTTAAAATGTGCTGAACGTGAAAAAAAATCCCAAGAAGAATTGGTAAATTGGTAAATTGAACCTTGATACATACCGTATTTTATGTAAATTTTCGTACACGAAAAAATAATTATTAATCATTAATTTTTGTAAAAACAAAATGGGAATACGGTATTTTCGATCTTTTTGCAAACGTAAATCTTCTTGGTGGAAATTTTATGTCCGATAATTTAACCAATTTTTCAGATAATACAAAGTGATATGTACGAAAAATTATGATACATTTAAATAATTATTATTTTGATATCTGGATTGTGTACGAAACATTAAAGGGTACGACAAAATACATGAAATACTGTAGCTCATTTTATTATCGGAAATCGTGATTATTGCCCGTAAAGATAGAATCCATATTGTGAAATTTGCAAGTTCTAATAAGATATCACATATTATGTTTGGGGGTTTTTTTTGGAGAGAAATAGTTGTCAATACACTGTAAATAAACAGTCTGGTGAAACAGCGATCAACGAAAAATTCTGGTAAATGCTAACAGGTGGCAACAGAGAATGAAATAAACACCAATTAAATGTCTTGCTATGTGAAATTCACGTTCAAATCCTTTAATTTCGCTTCAGTGTAAACACTATAATCGCAACATATTCTCTTCTATGAAAACATGAAAAGAGTCAATCGACCGTCACATCGAAACCCATGAGTACTTCTGTGAGAACCTAATTACATGCCGGCTTTGTTTTGATCAACAACTTGGGGAAGTGTTTGTTGCATTAAAAAAAATCAATTAAAAGAGACCTGTGTTGTTTTATCACTTTGAATATGTCTTTTGTATCAAATCAAGCAAGGGAAGTACAATTAAAAAAAATTCAAAGGCATGCCAATAGCAGCATAAGTTCTTGTGGTCATTACCGTTCTCAAAATTCATTTTATTTGACCAATCGAAAATGGTTTCACATTTTTATGTACTTAACATCACTAAAGTATACAATATCAGTAATGTATCCTAATCATTTGTAAATGTGACCATGGAGAGCAAAGGAAGTAAGCGAAAGGCTGTGCATCAAAGATAGGGTTCATAACGGCGAAGCGAGTTCCAACATTTGCAATGAACTAAACAATTGCTGAGTCGACATTTAGTGGTTGGCTTAAGGATAAGCAGAAACTTCGGTATTATTTACATGATGTTGATTCAGATAATGGGATCAAACGAAAACGAGCACGGACTGCAAACGATACTGAATTAGATGATGCTGTGTACGCATGGTTCACACAGCAACATGAACAAGGTGTTCCCATCTCGGGAACAATTCTCAAGGCCCAAGCAGAAAAAATGACAAAAAGTATGGAGAATGAATCTTGTTTTATGGCAGGCCATGGATGGCTTTGGAGATTCCAGTGCCGACATAGAATTAAACAAAATTCATTGTCGGGAGAAATACGCTCAGCGAATCAGGAAGCTGCATGTAATTATCCATACCAGCTCAGAGAGATAATCATCCGTGAACAATACACAGAGGCGGCAGAAAAATCAAAGAGTAACACAAAAAAAATATTAAAAAAATGAACAGATGTTTTCAAAATGTGAAGTGATATTTGTCAAACGTGTCACAAACTGCAAGTATTATCATGTTCTAATTTACGTTATTTTAAATTTGTAGACCCATTAAATTCATGTTGGTAATGGTTAACTCTTGTAAAAAAAATTTATTTTTTTTTATTTTACTTCTACCGCAATCAAATCTACCCATCGTTCGATCGACATTGTTTTTTCAAAATGAGTGTCGCTCTTTTATATAAAAAAAAGTCTACTTTGGATCGAACAATAAAACTATAATTTATCCAAATCAACACAAAAATTTGTGACGTAGTACACAATGTGCGAAGTCGTACATATGTTAAGCGAACGGAAACCATGTGGAATAATGTTTTGATGATCTCAATATACTGTAAGTTATCCTGAAATTAATGTTACTTTGTGAGGAAAAAAGTAAACAAAGTACACCGCTTTGAAGAGATATTTAATCACAGTTAATCGTAGCACGATTATTGAGTATTCACACTAACATGCCAACCCAACCCACCGCCCTTTTGCCTCTACGTCGATCCCTTTGTTTGTTTTGTTGTTTGTTATAGGTCCCTCGATAACTCGTGCCCTCGCTTATAACGCGGTCGATGTTTCTGGACTCCGTTGTGCGCGAGTTATCGAGGGAGTGGTGTACATGGGGGCCCCGAGTGGCCGAGTGGTCTAAAGCGCTGATCGTTACGGATCACTGCCATCTCACCTCTGTCTGCGTGAGTTCGAGTCCAGGCTCGGCTAACGTGGGTACGTGAGAAAGCCTGCCAGTAGCTTCTCGTGGGTCGGTGGTTCTTCCCGGGGTTTTCCAGGGTTCTTCCTCCACCATTAATACTGGCCGCCATGTATAGCCTATCTTGTGCTGAAAAATGGCGTTAAACCCTATAACAACAACAACAACAACAACATACATACATACATAACAATATTATTTTAATACTCATAATGATAACATAATTACACACATGTATATTTCAAAGTAAGATTTACACAAATAAAAAACCATTGTTTTAAGACACATGTATTAATAAGATAAACATATATAAACACATACAGTGGTCTCCCTCTTATACGGCCACCCCTTCTGCACTGGGAAAGTGGCCTTATAAGACGGGTGGCCTTTCTAGAGGGGGACTAAATTTTTTGTGAGAAGTATATGTAATGTACGTAGTAAGAAACCTACAATCTTCAAAGCATTTAATATCTTCCTTTAATATCTTCGTTTAAAAGTAATGGTCTGGTACCCTATTGTTTTTACATTTCTTTACATTAAGTGAGAGAAGCCAAAACGGCTTTGATATGTACACAGACTTGACCTGAACAATAGCACCTCCTGGCCGTTAGGATTTTTAATCTTGACAGTTATTGTCAGTAGTAATAGCCACTAATTATGAAAGTGAACATGATCAACATCTTACTAAGGGAAACCATAAAGGCTATCAAACCATTTTCCCGCTGACTTGTGTATTGTACGTTAATACCGCCACTTCTCAGCTGTTACTACTGTTCAATAATTGTAATCTTAACAATTATCAGAGTGGCTAAACCGGACATCTGATAACACAGCAGTAAGGCTACTCAGATTACATGTACTTACCTTTTTGTATGGATTAAAATGTGAGTCTTTCTCGGCTTTATGGAATAAATGTGGCTTCTGGTGAGGCATTAATGATATAATATTAACCTTAGTGGTACATGTACATTAGTCAATGCTTCTTTCAGTAACAAAAACCTGACATCGGGAAAGAGAAATCAGATTACTTAACACGCGTTATGAATAAAATACTGGTTCTGGATACACATTACAAAA
The DNA here is from genome assembly GCA_016617855.1 of Megalonaias nervosa. NCBI lineage: Eukaryota > Metazoa > Mollusca > Bivalvia > Unionida > Unionidae > Megalonaias > Megalonaias nervosa. The sequence goes on from JAECUM010024732.1 coordinate 6,967, forward strand.
TAAAATGCGGCCGCTTGTGAGGGGTAAATTTTATATTTTTGCACTAATATGCTGGCCGCTGGTCGCATTAGCGGGGTGGCCTTTCGTGAGGGGTGCTTTTGAACACAAACTCGTCGGTGCCGACGGATTCTTGCTGTAATGAGCAGGTGGCCGCTGGCCGGGGGGTGGGGGCCGTTCAAGAGGGGGACTGCTGTACATGCATAACACCAGAAGTAGAATGTAATAGAATAGCAATTATCTGAACTTAACAGATGAGGAGGACATGAGAAGAGTTTGAATGATCAAAACGTGGCCCAATTAGAAGTGGATGAATATTCTGCAAACAACAGCTACTTCACATTTGTAAAAAAATGCTTTGGAGCTGCAACGAGAGAGGGCAATTGCTGATTTGTCATGGAGGAAATTTTGTTCAGCAGGATCACATATTTGGTACAAGATGCCCACAAAGAGGACAAGATCAGGGTCACCCAAATGCAGATCATAGCTTGACACATTGGCAAATTGAAGTTCCATTTAAAATAATTCTGTAGAAATGACAATTGACTCTGTGTTATTTGAACACCATTAATATCAGAAGGTTGAATGAATATAAACAACATGTCAACTATTTCTTAAGAAGTATTTTTATGTTTATGATATTGTTTCATACATTGAAAGTTTTGTTCAGATTTGAAAATAATACAACCTTGCTAATCCAAAACTTTGGAATTAAAAATACATCTTTCTTTATTATTTACATTTTGCAGGTGGACAAAGAGAAGCTAAACAAAGCTGTTCGGTTAGTTATCTTCAACCAGACAGTGATAAGTATTCCCTTTGTCTATATAGCCTATCATATAATGAAGTGGCGAGGATGTAGCTTTCGAGCTGAGGATCTGCCCACCTTCCACTGGACACTGTTTGAACTCATAATCTTCTCCCTGGTAGAGGAAGTCTTTTTCTACTACTCGCACAGGTCAGGGGATGTTAAATGGATGTATAATCTTAAAGCATTTACATTAGTAGTTTTTTATTTACTTATGTGCATCAGTTTCTCATTCTTGTAGTTTACCTGTCTGTAGCTATCAGTGTACGGTCTCATAACAAGTACTTAGCATACTTTATGAACAATGAAACACATTTTATGAAAATCAGATAACATCTTCATTACATCCTTTATTCACATTGAACTTTGGTCAAGTATTGCTTTATACCAACAGGTTGTGCCCTGGTAAGCTAGAATTCCCATCTTGTCTGTGTTAGTAGCACTGTATCATGGCACAATTCACAAATGAGACATAGAATTTTGCAGATCCCTTGTCTGTTATTGCCACTATTATTACATCCATGCCAACCATTACACATTTGGCATAATCATTATACTTTTTTTTACCTATTTGTACCTTTCGCTCACATGTATATGGATTATGCTTGTTTGGTACATTATAAAATATAACAAAAATATAGCAATAAAAAAATGTCTTTTCATTTTTATTATCTCATAATATAAATGTGAGAATATTATGAAACAGAAGACTGCTGCATAATAATGGCACACGTGCATTTGTCCATCCTAGATTTACATGTGCTTTCCATATTTACTATTTATAGCAACTGTATATGATACAGTTCTAACAAAACACTGGTTTTTAAATTTGCCTCATAGATCTATTATATTGATAATAATTTATGTAGCAGATCGGTCTATACTTTTAATGAAAATGGTGCCACATGTTAAGTGAAACAGGCATTTACGTTGTGACTTATGGATATTATATGATTGAAAAATGTTCGAGCAAAGGGATCTTTTCAAACTTCAAAACATGTCAGCTCAGCAAAAGGACAAATCAGTAGTGCTTTACAAAGGACAAGGTTCAATAAGGGCCGATTTTGTCCCCCCAGGTTAGTGATAAATTAAAGTGTACGTATATTTGTTATGGTTATGCCATATCCGGCATATAACAAAATATCTACACATGATGTAATGAAATAGTGTGAAATTAACAGTTAATTTTGTGCCTAAATAGGCCTGAGTTTAATAATAAACTCAAATTTTATTAGATTTCCAGCTTTTTGAAGTCATCAGAATTCAAGGTCATGTTTGATTTTTTGACAGAAGATACCTTTTGTAACCATCCAACACTATGCAGATTGTATACATGTTCTCATTTGCACTCATAACTAATAAGTAGAAAAATGAAGGCAAAATGCATTTCTTACATCACCTGCCATGTCAGTTGCCATATAACTTTAAGCTTACTTCACAGTAACACAAAATGTTATGTTTCTTTAAACAAAATTGATGTTTAAATTGATATTTGTATGGGAAATGGTATTTCTTTTTTAATCTTTATGTTTCTGGTTGGTTTTTTTGAGGCATTCATATTCAGAATATTTAGATGGGAGCAGGTAAATAGAAAAGAGGTATATTGAGAAATGATGTTTGTGGCAACAAAAAAAGCAGCAAATAATTAACTTTTTGACTAAAATGGTCTGCTAAAAGGCAGTAATGGTAAGAAATAAAATCCCCATGTATTTTTTCATTACTTTAATCATATTAAGCAGGGGCTTCCAGGAAATAAACATGTGGTTAGTAATTTGTTCTCAACAAAAGTAAATAAAAGCATCAGTGGTATTAAAAACAAATTCATAGTGCCCAGTATTGTTTTTTCAGATGAACTTGTCGATCACTGTGGCATGATTACAGATTCTTCAATGCAAATAGAATGAAGCAGAAAGTGACTGCTGTTATTAAAATCTATGAAACTGAAGGAGGAGTGCATTTATTTATATTGTTCATCTTGAATTGAATATCATAGCCTTGCAATCCATCAAAGTGATATGCCAACTTTCTTTCTGGTGCTGTGTTGTTGCTGATGATCACTGATTAGAGTCAGGAGGGATATGGGACTACAACTGTATGAATAGAATAAGGAGACTTCTTACAGAATTTGATGTTGAGTCAGTTAACTTTAAAGAGTTTAAAGTTTTACAGTTTGTCGGTATATGAATACTGACGGATGCATCTTTTTCTGGTACAAAGGAATATTTTTTGGTAAAAACCAGCATACACTGGTGTAACAGAACCTTTGATGATCAGCAAAAGCGACCAATTTTCACACACAAATTTGGTCATTATGTTTTGCGACTAATCACAAGTCAACACTAATAAAAGAAAATACTTTTTAAAAAGTATAGTCATATATGTACATGTACTTCACTTGGCCTACATTTTAGTCAGTGTGAGAAAACTATTGCCTTGCAGAGGGTACCAAAGGGATGAGGCTATTCAGAGGGAAATAAAAAGAACTTCAAACTACTGACATTGTTAATTTAAGTGTTGTAAAAATTTGTGAATTGTTACTTAATTTCATTTAAAAGACATCCAGTCTTTTTTGTTTTTCTGCATCCGGGCAAGAAATGGTCTTACATTGAATTACTGGAAACTTTGTTTAATCGGTCTTGTGATATGGATGTGATACGAATTTTTAACGTAGCTTTAACAATTTTGCAGTCTTATCGCTACGATGTCTGCAGTGTGGCAGTTTATAGTGATGTCTAGCACTGAGGCATCATGCCACAGACATGTAGCATGATGTCTCACCCAGTCACATTATCCTGACACCAGGCCGACCAGGCCTGACACTAACCTCTTAATGCTGAGTGCCTAGCAAGGCAGCTGTTAGTACCATTTTTAATAAGTCTTTGGTATGACATGGCAGAGGTTCGAACCCATGACCTCCCGCATCCGAGGCGGACACTCTAACCACTAGGCCACCAGAGCAGTCCAATCGGTATTGCATCAGACTCCTCAAGGGACTCTTGTTTTTTCTTATGTAGCTTACTGAAATATTCATGGAGAATTAACATCCAGTAAACAAGTCAAATTCTGGTTGTAACAAAATAATGAAAATTAGATCATGGAGGAAGACTGTTGCACAAATACTTCTGTAGGTAAATTTTTTACAAATGTTAAAATAAATCTGGCATGTAACTTTGACCTTTAATTTCCCTTTCTAGGTTGCTTCATCACAGACTGATATACAGGCATATCCACAAAGTCCACCATGAATGGACAGCTCCGATTGGTGTCGTTTCTATTTATGCCCACCCTGTGGAGCATGTCTTCAGCAACCTCATACCCCCTACCTTGGGGCCAATCTTCATGGGGTCTCACCTGGCTAGTGCCTGGCTGTGGTTCTGTATTGCCTTGCTATCCACCACTGTTGCCCACTGTGGATACCACTTTCCGCTGTTGCCCTCTCCTGAGGCCCATGATTACCACCACTTCAAGTAAGTACAACGGGTTTTACATCATCCTATGGATAAGTTAAAAATTATACATTTAACACAAATAAATGCCAAACCGTTAAATTTAGTTTGCACTCCAATTCTGAATACCAGATAGATATTACAGCAAACAGGGTCTGTGCAACTACCACTTTCAACTGCTATTCACTCCAGTAGTCCATACTTACCACCAAGTATTTGCAGTTAGTCTGAGGTGATACATGCACAGAGGTGATAAAGCATAACAGCAAGACCTTGTTTATCTGCACTAATAAGAGACTAAAAATTTTGTACAATAAATGAGAGTTTGAATGAAAGAGTTTAGGATATACTGAATTTGCACCTTTAGACAATATATTGTGGTTTGAATGATCGTTTTTATTATCTGGGTTAACGAGTTTTGCATAAATTAGTAAGTTTTTTTTAATAATATTACTGCCTATAGAAAAGCCATTTGTTTCAGTAATGACAAATTCAGAAACTTCTGAGATACAACATAGTTTATATAAAATATTAATTATACCATTCACTGTGTTTCAAAACCTATGACCCAGTATTAAACATAATACACATTCTCTTTGATGCTTCTCTAGGTTTACTCAAAACTATGGTGTTCTGGGTGTTCTGGATCGACTTCATGGCACTGATAACCAGTTCCGCACCAGCAAGCAGTACCAGCGTCACATCCTACTCCTGACTCTTGCACCACTTACAGAACAAATTCCTGACTCTCCTAAGAAGAAGCCAGAGTAGTTCTGAACAGAAAACAATGTATCACTCAATGTACCATTTAGATAAAAGTAGGGCCAAGATTTTTAACTCTGTTTTTACCCAGGGCCATGACATACATGCTGTGAGACTATTCTGTTGCTTAGTGTTCTATACATGTGAAAGTACTGTAGAATGCTAACAGAGTATTATTACTTTGCTTAAGATGTACTACTTAGACTGTCAATGATTTAAAGCCATTTACAACAAATTTTCTTCTATTGCAAAAGAGGAAATGCAGATTAAATTTAAATGCATGGACACCACTTTGATTTAAATCTTCAAAAAAGTTTGAATAATTGACACTCTATTGGCATCATGGTTATGCTATAGTCATTCAAATCAGAAAATCGCCATGACCGTAAGTATTTATCTTTAGGTTTCATGGCAGTTGTGCAGATTGAATATTCTTATGCAGTAAATATTTAATATTTAAGATCTTTCTATTTATATGTCAGGCATTTTTTTTTTGTTCACTGTCATATTTTTGTGTCATGAAAAAAATGAAGAAACAGAGAAGTTTATTGACTTAGGTAAAACATTGATTCATTGAACAGTCAAAGAACAATTTGATCAGAGATCTTTATTTCTTTAGTAGTTTTACATCTGTAGATATGATTTTTTGTAGCTCACCTGGCCATGGGAACATATGGTATGGGTCTGTGTCTGTCTCACATTGTGTATCATCAATCCATTCATCAACAATTCCCTGTGACCACTCTGAAGTGCATATTTCTGATCTGATTTAGCTCTGATTTGGAATATGAGTTTATATCATTAAAATATCAATAATGAGCAAGATATATCTTGCATCTGATAGGCTAACCTTGTTTCATATCAGGAGGCCATATTTCTGATCTGATTTTGGTCAACTTTGGAATAATATGCTTATAGCATTAAGATCTCAGACAGATTTGATAATGGGTAAGATCCATGCATGCTATTGAAGTGATCTTTTATGGTGGTTGAGATTGTGCCCTTGGGAAAAAACCATATTTCTGGTTAAGTTTTGATCAGACTTTTAGTATTATCATTAAGGTCTCAGATGTGTTTCATAATGAATAAGATTGATGTATAACAATAGGTCGATTGTAAGAGCTTGTTATCCCTCTAGAAGCCATATTTAGACCAAACTTGAAATGTAGCCTTTATCTTGAAGATCTTGGATGGATTCAGTAATGAGTGAGATCTGACATGTGAGATCATCTTGCATCTGACTGGCTGAGCTTGTTACCACTCTGTAGGCAAGATATCTGATCTGATTTAGATCAGATGTAGAATATATGCTTATATCATCAAGATCTCAGATGGGTTTGATAATTCATGTGATCCACACATATTAAAAAGTGATCTTGTATCTTGTTACCTGAACTCATTACACTCAGGAGACCATAGTTCTGATTCAGTTTTGATTAAACTTGGAACATATGCTTAGATCATCATGATCCTGTATAAGTTTGCTAATGAGTGTGATGCACACTTATTCATGACTTGCTAATGCATCTGATTGGCTGAGCTTGTTACCACTGAAAGTCATATTTCTCTCCCAGTTTTGATCAAACTTGATATCAAGATCTTGGATGAATTGATAATGATTGAATCCACATATAACAATGAATGTAATCATGCATCAGATTGGTTGAGCTTGTTATCACTCTAAAAGCAATATTTGTGATCCTATTTTGATAAAACTTGGAATAAATGCTTCTGTTATCTGCATATTAATGAGATGATCTTGCATCTGATTTACTGGGCTTATTAGCACTCTTGAAGACATATTTTTGATCTGTTGGGTTGATCATCACCAAGATTTTGGATGAATTTGATTATGAGCAAGAGACAATGCATATTAATTCTGCTTTTATGCTTAGAAAGAATTTCTTTCAGGATATAGTAAAATAGGTAAAATCAACATGATATAAAGTTTGAGACTTAGTCTATATGGCATGTTTTCTTACACTACTACATAAACCTGCTTGGTGAAATGATCAACTGTTAAGTTACGTAAGCCAGGTGAGCAATATCAGGTCCACTTGGGCCTCTTATCAGTTTCAGTATTTAATGACAATTTTATCTAATTATGTTATTCTGGCTTTTTACCTGAGAAATATTCCTAGAGGAGCCTTTATGTGTCAGGTTGTGAGATTTTGTCTAGGTAATTTATAGACCACATTATAATGCCATTATATTTTAGAATTCTGTTTGAATATAATAATAAATAGAACAGAATATATGAACAAAGAAGAAACAGTATTTTTAAAATGAGGATCTATTTTATATTGAAACTTTGATTAGTCTCTTCTGAAGCCGTTTTTCAGAGCCTGTATATAATTTTAAGTCGGTGCATGGTGTACCTCTCCCTTGATAACTCGCACACAACTGGGTCCACAAACATAGACCGCACTATAAGTGAGGGTGCGAGTTACCGAGGGACCTCCAGAAATTAAAAAAAAATTCGCTTAGACATCGAGAAAACCACGGGGGGGTAGGGAACTGGGCTGTTTAATGACTGAATCCTCATTTTACAATCACGTTGACAATAATTTTTAATAAGGCACTTTTTCTAATGAAGTTGTTTGTTATTCTGTTCCAACTGGTTTCAACAACCATCACGTGTACGCCAAAACATCTGTGTATTACGTCGCTGCTTTTTGTTTCCGTGATGAGTCTGGTTCCTGGAGTGGTATGTAATAGCATCCTGCCAGATTAGGAATCGAAAGAGCAGGGAAGTAGACTGACTGTTGATACTCCACCAAACAAGATTCCTTTTTTTCAAAAACACGTGAAATTTATTTCGTTAGACAATCGTCTACGTTGAATCTGAATTTTTGTATTGTTCAATTAGTACAGTATTGATGTCATGATTTCTTTGGAAGTAATAATGAAACTTCTTATCATCCTTGAGGATATCTTGAATGCCAGTTCAAGAATTCTCTGAAACTCGCGTGCCCGCAATGGTCTGTATCTGTGAAACCAAGCTCTTTATTTTACGAAGTATTCATTTTGCTTGGTTGCCTTGCTATCTTTGATCACAGTTACCAATGAGTCAGTTCATTTAAGGTAGTTTATGTTACATACACAATAACATTCATAACAGTGTTCGATTGATCAAATGAAGTGAGTTCACCCGAAATACGACTGGGTCGCTAGATTTTAAGTTTGTAGGATTTTCGTGCCTTTTAACATTTCTTTTATTCCACCTCCTTTATTTGATTCAAAAGATATAATTAATGTGATAATACAGAGGAGGCCAGCTTTTAATTCAGCACAACAATACAACAAATACTTCCTCAAGTCAGTTATCAAAACACGGTCGGCGTCTAATTAGGTTCTCAGAGAAACTCTCGCGGACATAGCTGTTACAGTAGATTGACACATTTTACGTTTAATTACAAGAGGACACATTATATTTATGATGATTACACTTGAACTAAAAGATAGAACTAGAACACAAATTTCAATTGATAAAAAAATTTATTTAATTTGTATTTATTTACTAAAGTACTGCCTCCACTCAGCATAAGTGACATTTTCATTAATTGAATTTCCTTACATATCGTTAATTGTGGTGTACTAGGAATGATGTTTGGAAAGAAGATGTAAAAATATTGTATGACTTATTTTTAAATTTGATATTTCATAATGTTGATTAAAATTTCCAGGTCCTATCTACCATTTTTGACGATAAAACAAGCGATATATCAAAGTTTCCATTACCAATTTTGATCGCGATTTTCTTCAAGAATTAGGGATCAATTTTGGGGGTATTTTCTAGTTTAAGTAATGGATCCGCGCCTGACCCCACATTATAAGCGGGTTCGCGAATTATCAGGGAGCAATTTATCAAGGAAGTGGTGTATTGCTCTTTGTCACTGATAGTATACTCACAAACTTTACACTTTCATTTTTGTATTAATAAAGCAAGTCAAATATATGTTTCATTTTCTAGTTTTAGTATTTTGTATGAGCACAAAGATTTGGTTATACAACAGTCAAAAATCGGTTCATGTTTGGCATTATTTTTTTTTTATTGAGTATTTTTGCACAGTATAATACTAAACAATTTCTCTAATGTCAGTTATTGTTGTTAAGTTCTTGTACATCATCATCAAACAATTGTTTTCAAATGAATTTTAATAAGTATTCTCCAGATGTAGATCACTGAACTACTTTCCATAATGTGATTATACATACTTTTTACAGTGTCAATGTTGACCAAATCCTAATGGGATTCTTGGAGTCTGAGCCCAAAGGAAGGTTTGTACAAACTCCAGGGAATTGGTGAACGATGATACAGTTTTCTAATCTGGTACATTAGCATTACTTAATACTTTTCCAGATGCTCCCAATCAGCTGATGTAAAATAAAGTATATGAGTGTCTCACAAAATAGCTAAATTTGTAGATCTACTGTAAAATAGTCCCTTCAGCTAATCACTCAGTGTAATATCAGTCATTTCTGACAAATACCTTATGTTTGGCAGACAATTCGGTGAAATTACAGAGATTCTAAACCATGGTTTGATTGGTACAGAAATGAGAATACACATCAGTTACTGTGGAGAAGATGACTTGAAAATCCCAATCTTTCATTTCTATCACTATTCTATTCAACTAGAGATTATAACAGGATTGCATTTTTCCAGTCAGTACACACGATGAGGGATGCAATCATTTGTTTTGGTGCAGTCCAGAAAAGAATAACAACACTTAGGTATCGAAATGTTAATAAATGGTTATTGTCATATTCATATTTTCATCCAACAATATACATGCATTTTAAAGTAAGAATGTCTTTTAAGGTTCCACTTTAGATTTTTGTTAGTGTACATTGAATGTGAATTGTTCACTTGAAACTGTTTTTTTTTTTTTATTACTGATAGTTTCGTATGCTTGTTACAGAAAAATTCTATACATGTACATATCAATGAATCTCATCTTATTTCTGTTACCATGTCAAATTATGTCAGTGTTGTCTTGTTGTTTTTGGGGGTCTTTTTTGTTTTTTCTTCATCAAAACTTCATTTGGTCTGTTTTGTATGAATGTACAGGGCAGTATTGAATCTTCAACAGAACTGTGCCAGCATTTAAATTTTAATACGTTTTAATGATGTAAATCCATCTAAAGTACAGAACAGGTCTTGAGTGTACTGTCTGAAATGTTTTTAAAAAGATAACAAGTTCCAATAGTCAAAATTTTATCAAGCCGAAAATTATTTTGAAAGCCTTACTACTCTGTCTTAGCTGTTTTATTTTTTGCTTGTGCAGTTTTCATTTCCAGTCAGTAGCATCAGTAAAATAATGTGTGGAGGTTCCAGTTTTGTATAGTGATTGACACTATGAACATCTTTATTAGTTTTTATATTTTTCTGTGAATATGATGTTGGATAGTTTTATATTTTGACCTTATAACAGAGTTATGCCCCTTGCCAGTGTAGTGAGAAACAGCACTGTTAACCTAATACCCTTACCTAATGTCTTGCTAAGAAAGGGATTTACATTATCTCTTTACTTATTTTATATTGGTTTCAAGTAACATTGAACTAAAATTTCAGACATTGTAATCAGAACTTTTAAACAGAACTTTTATATTAGACAAACAATTGTTTTGAAACAAATGATTTTAATTGCATTTTTTATCACATCCATGTTAGTGTGTTTGAGACAGTACAGTATTAATTGGGGTGGGGGTCTTTCTTTTCCTAAGTATAGCGATATTAGTCTAGTAGATTCTATTGTAGACTGCATTGTTTGTGGAGAAGTTATTGTGTGATTTAGAATTATCTCACAGATAAAGGGAGAATGCTTGACCCATTAAATATGTCGTGAAAAGAGTGATGGTGATTGACTTGAGATTTTAAGTATATGGTGAAAATTTTATCAAAATTAGATTGGTGGTGATGAAATTCCTCAATTTTGAATTTTTTTTACATTGAATAGTACAAGTTGAAAAGTATTTTATTGGGTGCATGACCAGTTGCCTCAACACATAGAGAAATATGTGATTTGGTAAATATTCACACCTAGCTGAGTGATTAGATAGCAAGTTGTTGGAATTTCTGTTTAGAAGTAGCTGATGGAAAGCTACTATTCTAGGCCAAGAGGTCTGTTGCCATTTAAATTTGTTTCTTCTGTAACATTTAGTGTTGGCATTGATTTTAAAAATCTTTTTTCTTTTGACAGACCAACCTTTACAGGACTTTTTTTCCTCAAACTTTTTTATGCTGTGAAGTGTAATCCATGATCCAAGACTTACTTCATTAGATATTTTTTCTGAATGTTTTTACCATGGGAATGTAATAAAGTTTGAGTAAAACAACTTGTACAGCTGATTTTTAGTCAGATTTCAAAATCAGATGTCTTTGGCTTAGCCAGAAAAATGTGTTTCCAGATTTTACCTTTTCTTTTATTTTATCTTTAGGTAAAATTTACAATAAAGACATCAAGCTCCAAACAAGTGTTTTTTTGGAACTTGCAATTGTAGGATTAAGAAATGTAGCCACTGTAAATGTTATTTGTCATTTTATTGTTGACATACATGCTTTTTTTGTATATACCATATTCAACATAATACCAAACTTAAGTTGTCTTTTATGTGTAAATTTCATGAAGTTATTCTCATCATAAATAAGCACACATCAACAATATCATGAAATGGCACAATCATGTGTATGTACAGCTTAGAAGAGTTGTCTCCCTTTATTTGTTTTGGTTTATCTCAACTTGGAAGGTGCAACTTCTCTCTCCCTATATGATTATACTAAAAAAAGGCATATATAAGGTCCATTCTGGGCACTGATTTAACCCACGGAGTTAAGTGTTATCAAGATATCAGGAATGATGTTTTTATGCTGGTTTTTGCAGTCGCATCCTTGAGCTTTAATGTGATCAAGTCCTGTACTTAAAAAAAAAAGGCATTTTATACAATTTATGGAGAAAAAAAGAGGCACATGCAATTAGCTAGGCATTTGTTGATATTGTGTTGAATATGGTAGAGTTTTTTTTGTTTGTAGTCTGGATCATCTTTTGAATTTTGTCATTCGTTGTAATATTGCATGGTGCTTTCTCAATGTTGTTCATGCCTGTGATAGTTATTTGCATCAGTAAATGTAACTTCAATGAATAAAGTTTTATGGCACCAGTTGTTTAGTTTTCTGTACTGCCTCAACATTATTAACAGTAGCAGAAGCAAAATTCCAAAAATGGAAAAATATTCATTTATTCATATGGTTGCAAGAAAATGTTCTAATCTTCATCGAATGATTCTCTTGATTCATTTCAACTCCAATATTTAATTTTTATGCCTGAAGACAGAAGATAATCTAAGCGTGTAATCAGAAGAAATGACAAGTTTATGTATATCTTCACAAGGAAGAATGACATAAATATCATGTATGTCAAAAATAAGGTATGTAAACAACATAAGACCAATCACAAGCTCATGTCTGGCAAGATGGTATTAACAGTTTATTCAAAAATTGCCTTTACCAAATTTTCTATTACTCAGAAAACTGCCTACATAACATTGTTGCATAACAATACCACATATACATAATGTTTGGGTCTGTGCAGTTTGTAAGGAGTAATTAGTAGAACAAATAACATAGACCCTGATTTGCTGGCACATTATGCTATGGCAGATCAGGATCCTTGTTGTTTGCTGTTTGCCTCAATGTATAAGTAAATGTACAAGGTACCCTATGAAATGCTGCTGCTGCTGCTGATTCGGTGATGCTGGATCATCACATCCACTGAGACAGAAACTTCCAAAGGAGACCTGCAGTCTTTAAGTTTTTCTGAAACTGTTCATCTGCTTTCATAAACAATTACATATTTATATCAAAATGATGGTAAGCCAGGGCTACTGTGGTTAGTGTACAGGAATTCCAACCAGAAGAATGGTGGTTTGAATCCTACCTGTGAACTGCCTGGCTTGGCTGCTGTAGTCCTAGACAAGGCACTTTGCTCCAATTGCCTAGGCACAATATAACCGTGTGGTGCTGTGTCGTAAAAAGTAAAATCAAGTCGGATTTTAATTGTAGTAAGACCTGTATTTTGTTAGCATACTGGGATGTAAGGCAAAGTGAACTTCTGGTTTGGTCATGTGTATGTCTATTGTTGTAGATTGTGTGTTTGTCAGCTTTTTTTATTTTAAATTTCTCACAAACCACTTGACCAGTTTCCACCAAATTTGGCAGACATCATCCTGGCATGAAAGGGTTTCAAATGTATACAGATGATGAAACATGGCAGCTATTAGAATAGAAAAATCCTTCAATGATTTCTTCTTAAAATCCTGTATGGAATTTGACAGAAAGTATTGTTAAAGAGAGATCTTTCACATTTGTATAGATTATGCATGATGCACTGTTAAACATGGAAACCATTACTAAAAATAGAAAAACCTTTAACAAGGTCAAGTGAACTTATGGTACAGCCCTGCATTTAGTGTGCATTGTCTGCAATGTGTCATCCATCAACTCTATTTAAGTTCTTCTGAAAAAACACTCGGCCAGTTTTATTCATATTTGAAAGGAATGTCCTCAGAACAACGTTCTACCAAAATTATGTTAGAGTAGGTCCCTAAGGGACAATCTCAATGAAAACCTATTATGGACTTCTCCAGAAATGTTCTGCCAGTTTTAATTCAACTTACTATAATTGTTTCTTAGCACATGCTTTATAAAATATTTTATGCAGCAGTTCTCCTTGGAATGATGTGGTTTCCTTAGCAACCAGCTGAAAAACCTATTTTCAGCTTGATCAGCTGAGTCAATTGCAATAAGGCTTAGGAGTGTTTCTTAAGACATACAACATCAAAATTGTGTTGGGTGGCTCCACAAGCAACAGTGTGAACCATAGCAGCAATGTGGAAAGCAAATTATTTATTTCTTTCCTGAATGGCTGAGCAAATTTCAATCACACTTAGTAGAAATTTTTGATAGGATATGGTTTAGTAAAATAGTGTTTGGTGTGGCTCCTCTAGCAGTTGTAAGGCCTCCGTAGCAACAGTATATTTTGGTTTAGGATTGCTGATATTGTGTCTGGATTGGCTCCCCTAGCAATTGTGTGACTTCCTCAGAAACCATATGGAAAACAATATTTCCTACTTTTTTGCAAGAACGGTTGAACTGGTTTTGATCAAACTGGCAGATTTGAGAACTTGGAGGAAATCTAAATCAAAGGAAGGTTTGATGAGCAGAGGCTTAATTTAAAGACCCTAAAAAGCGTAAGGATGGCTAGAAACAAAAAAAGGAAATGTACATACTTTCTTAAGAATTATTGGCTTTTTTTACCAGTTTCAGGTTACTGCTAAATGTTAAGTATTTTTTAAACCATCAAATTTAAAATTTATACATCTGCCATTTTGTGTATAATGTAGTGGTCATGTCTACCTATTAACCATTTGGTTTCCATGCTATAGCTTGAGTTCTGCTTCACACACCTTTTTAGCTTACCTCTACAAGGTGGAGGAAAACACCTGTACTACTCCCAGCATTGGCATCAGCATCATAGTCCACACATATTAATGAATATACATATGTACTGCCTCACTGCATTTCAACCATTTCTTCTTCGATCTAGGGCAGTAATTTAGAGCAACTTTCAAAATACCTAACCCCAGGGGAGAGGGCTAACGTACTTTATTCATACATTCTTAGTTAAGTTTTGGCATTTGGCTCTGGTTTGCTTGAACACTAGAGATACTTTTATACCCGGAATCATAAAACTTGGTGAGTGCTTACATCATTACAAGTACTACAGTCTCATCACAAATGTTGTCCATTGTGACCCATATTTCATACTTCATTAGCTTTGATTAATTTTGTGTTTTGCCTTTATTTCTCAAGCTCTGTTAATACTAGAATGTTTAAGCCAGATGAATGTTTGCATCTCTTTTTGTATCACACCCTTAAAAAACGATGGTCACTATTTTATTGGTAGAGATTAGGAATTTGCGTTTAACTCTTGCCCAAATAATTTGTATTTTTTTTTTTTTTTTTTTCATTGTATGACTGGAATCATGAAATCTGGTGAGGAAATGCATCTACACCCTCTTCTTGAAATGTCGGTGATTATGCTAAATGATTATGCATCTCTATTAGTGCTACACCCTACAAGAAAAAGGTCACTGACCAACATTTCACATTTTTCTGACTTTTGTAAGCTATATGCATTGAAGTCATGACAAAATTGGTCTTTTGCATTCTTTACCTAATCTTAAAAATGTTAGTCACTGTGACCCATATTTCATGCTCACCAACTTTTAATTTGATTTTGTGTTTTGTCAGGTCATACTTGTATATTTAAATTACATATTTTATATATTTCTGTTCTTACAAAAAAGGTCACTGTGCCCTTCATTTCACATTTCCAGACTTAGCCTTTTGCATTTAGCTCATGACCAATTCTGTGTAGAATCTTGAATCTAGATGAATGAATGCATCTTTTCAGTTCTACTTACAGTAACTCGGTCATTGTGGAGCATGATTTACACTCTAGTTACTTGGGTCACATTTTGTGTTTGATGTTCTTTTCTTGGGCACTATTCATGCTATCTGTGTGAAATGATGATGATAGGCATCACTAATATTGCCACACCTTTACAAGAAAAGAAGCTCGTCATAACCTATGGTTATTTTTGATGTCGGTTTTTGCATTTATCTCATGATGACATGACTTTTTGGCATACATTATGCATAGTATCGTACCGAGAATCATGAATGAATGCATCTTGATAACTTCTACATCCAGTTTGTAAAAGAGGTCTCACAGACCTATAGTGCATGCTTCAGGGAGTTATTAGTTCTGTTTTTTGGAGTTAATTTATAGGTTCTTTTTATGTTTCAATCATGAAACTTGATAATTCATTTCTGTTGGTAGGAAAACGTTTTTTAAATTGTAGACTTTCCATATTAATGACTATACAATGTATGTTGTTATAGGTTACACTCAACAGGTTATCTATATATGGTACAATTGGATGAGGATAAGAACTAGCAGACTGGACTGCTTGCTGAAAGGTGTTTTAATTGAGTCCTTGTCTTTAGATAAATGCTGTAGGAGAGATTACAGAGGAAAATAGAAATACTGCACTCCACAAGGTCACGCAGTATCTTTCAGAAAAGACTCGTTCGTATTTTCCCATACAAATGTGGCAGCCTCTAAATACAATTTATCAGGAGTAAAGGATTCTCCTGATATTTTTATTTTGTTTTAAATAACTGATGTCATAACCTTTGACGAGCAAGACAAAGACATCTTTACTGTGATCATAAGAGCCAAATTGCTTGTACAAATATCACTTAATTGTGGGAATAAATTAAACGGAAAAAAAGGAATTGAAAATATGCTCAATTCAAAGAATGGTTAATGGAATAATCTACAAATACAAGCATACAAGAAAACAGATTTCCGGAGAAATGGCTTTATGCTAGTTATGAGGATTGAAAGTGGCACGCAAACGTTGATATACGACCATATGAGAAATATAACAATGGCTTTAAATACGATTTGACAGTGATAGATGCCTCAAAATACCATTAGGATGAGAAAGTTAAAAAGACGTAGAAAGATGACTAACACAATGCATTAAGAGAATTGTTGAAATAGAGGAAACCTGACAAGAGAGTGATGAAGATAAAGAGTTTTACAACGTGAATGTTGAAGATTTGGTGGAAAAGTTACTTAGGATGAAGATACGCTCACATCAAATAACAGCAATATTTCTTTAAAAAAATTTATTTAATGTGCAACAATTTAAAAATTCGTTAACATCAAAATTGGAGATGCCCTCTACGTGAAAATGATATATTTACAGACCTTGAATCAATCTGATTTTAATATCAAAGACTGGTCTTCGTTATCGTGTAAGAACTACATAAATCTATGAGTTTTATCGAGGCGTTTGATGAAGAAGAAGATTTATGTCTGGAGTGTGGTGGAGTTAAAGTTGCCGTTTGATTATATCGGTGAGCGTAGAGGCTGGATTATATTTTTTCCTGCAAGATAGCAACGGATTAACATATGAAGATACTGCAAGGTGAACACAGAGTGTAAGGTCTTATCTAATTTGTGTATTAGACGTATATGCTCAAATCCGAACATCTATCGCGCAGTCTGCTTTGAAAGTGTCAGGCATTAATGGAGTCATTTATTAAAACCTTTTGGGACAATATCAGCATCATATAAAGGACAAAACATTTGAAATTTGACCAAGATTTTGGTGGTGACGGTGCCTATCTGTTACTGAGTGATATGGATGTAAAGATGATAACAAAGAATGGTATCCCAAAGACTGATTAGAAATTTTTTACGGTACAAAACTGAAGTCAAATTGAGGAAAAGTTATTAAAGAATATAATAAAATGACACTTGTTTCGAAATACCTTGCTGTGCCTTCGGTACATGTGTTTCAGCATGCCTCCAGCAACAAAGGTCCATCTGTTATGTCGGCTGTCTTTTAGTTGGGTTTTTAAAGGACACGTGACATTTAGAAGCAACAAGAACTCTACTGTGCTCGCATTGCAGAGAAATTCCGAAAAATATAATTTTTATTTGGTCTTTTTTAAACTGTTCTTGCAATTTAATCTTTATTGTTACATTTTTTCCTTGCTGATGTCTTCATGATGCCCTTATCTTCCATTAATATTTTTCAGCATCAGCTTTTATATGTTGTACTGTGTAATTGAAAAGTCTATAGTATCTTCATAATCCTTCAGTTCTCTGTCTTCTTGATCGGTGGACACTCTTTTCGCTGGAGGTGAAAGCTCTCTGCTTTTAATTTTTTTTTTTTTTTTTTTATAATCGCGAAGTATAGCCATAGCCACTCATACCTGTTCATTACTGTCTATGATCTTTATTTCTTGGGGTACTTTTGTCAGTTCCCTAGTGGTAACTGTTGTTATAAGTTGATATTTATGTTGCTGTATGACGTTTCCATTTATAGCTTTGTTTTATCCAACCTAATTTGCTCAATAACTCCTTTCAAGTTTAGACTGCTTCATGTTAGTATTAGGTCCTAGTATTGCACTTATGTCTTGATTCTTTTAGATTTTATCATCGGGATGTGCATAAGAAACTGTTTTATTTTGTACATTAATATTATTTTTCTAAGCAGCATTGAAATTTATTCATTACGAGGTATTTCGTTATGTCACCGTTGTTCAAGTCGAGAATTTTGCGCAAAAGTAGTCTAGAATCTCAGAATGGCGTGACATCGAAATGTCCGACACTTGGTTAGTAAAAATCATTAGCAAGATTCCCAGTATCATCAACATGTGTACGATCCTGTTGCTACGTAGCCCCCACTTTGTTGCGGGTGGGTTGTAGTGGAATTTGGCTATCGTTATCTAGAGGATGATCCCCTTCGGTGTTATTGCCCGGATCGAGTAAATATTAATATAAAGTGTGAAACTTATAGATGGAATAGATACAGATCTGAGCAGATATATAAAACAGAATGACACGAGCCCCCGTACATGGAAAAAAATAACAATTTAATCAATTACAGAAACAACCGTGATAATGCATTACATTAGGAAGATACACTTCTTTTTGAAATAATTCATTCACCGAATTTCAAACACAAATATACTTATATAAATAGCCGATCTGTTTTAAATGATAGAATTAGTTCATTATAGAATCGAGTGAACAATCGAAGTCATTGCCTTGTACAACTTCATAACCTGATTATTTCCGGTTCATTCCAACTTCACTGTGACTGTTCGTCTTGGTCCTTTCCACTTTTCCCTTCTCCAAACTCTCTATTGTCTCGCCTCTTTCGACCCTTGAACTTTGTGTGGGTAGGTGGATATGTAAGTACGTGATACGTAGATACTTCGATAGGTAGGTACGTGGATACGTCCCGTGGAGCTATTTCACCTTCCAAAAATAAACAAAGAAGCAACCTAAATCTTCTGTCAGATATCCTACTGGGAATAGATCATTACTCCCCTCTCCTTATGTCAGATATCGTTCTATCGGAATTCAAACAGATACCAAAGGCTATCTGGTCAAGCTAAACATGGCAGACCATAAACAAACCTAGTTTCATAAGATTAATGTACTTCCTAACGGCTATTTCAACCTGACTCACATTATCATCCCCCGAGACATCAGTTCTGGTCTCGTCTCAATTACACAAAAGAATGAATGAAATTCATTACATAGCTTAACTGCGTTAATTCTAGCGAATACACACATTCAAGTCTCTAGCATATATGAAATCTCACTTCATGGTTTAACAACGTTAATTTCAGTCAATACGCACTCAAGTCTTTATCTTACGTGAAATCATCTAAAGTCGGTGAATACACACGGCATCTCGTAACTCATATCAACTAAGGTAAGGCATGAAATTCTTAGATACATATTTTCCTATAACAATCAAGATGACACATTCAAACAATTCGTCAAACTTATATAAAGAATATCATTGTACGGATTCCTATAGATGAACTCACACAGTTGTATTCATATCAAGAAAATTGATCTACGAATTAAACAAATAAATTCATGCAAATATAAGCAAATAAATCAAACAAATCGTTACATTGATATCAAAGAATTACATGAGACTGGATCAAAATACCTTGTGCTTTCAAGCTTCGCTCGCTTCTACTGCCAAAATCGTGTCCGTCGTCTTTCCAGACATCCGATTCCTTGGATAATTATTTTACGAGTGAATTTCTTCTAAATTCAAACTCGGAGTCTCCTACATTTGTTTTCTCTTGCAGAAAAGCGTAAACTGACTAAAAATTTTGTGATGGGACATATTAAAACCAAGAAATTCTCGTGTGGGAATCACGCCCCCTTTTTTAGCGTAACCAATCCGGATTAAATATATCTCCCGCCTTTTATGACTAGGAGCCAAATTGTAGTCTGCGTGACCTCTAGATTCCCAAATAACTAAGTCTGGAAAATCTCAAATCTGACAATTCCGATACAAGACCGAAGTTATCCCTATTCTTCCAGTCGGTCTGACTTGTTAAATAAATGAATGTTTAATTAAGAATCGTTCTCTCATCGCACAGACATTACACATCCGTGCATTATGGTGATTTAACACACAACGGTCCCCATAAATCTAATTAATCGTTCACCTGCCCAAATTAATGTGCTCTTCATAGATCGACAGAAATTTGCACCCTTACACCTGTGCAGGCATACAAGGGGGGTGGGGGCAACCGGGGATATATCCCCGGGGACAGGGCCCGTAAAGGGGTCCGCATCGAACAATACTTTTTAATTTTAT
This sequence comes from Megalonaias nervosa, assembly GCA_016617855.1. Classification (NCBI taxonomy): domain Eukaryota; kingdom Metazoa; phylum Mollusca; class Bivalvia; order Unionida; family Unionidae; genus Megalonaias; species Megalonaias nervosa. Next base: position 27,262 of record JAECUM010024732.1, read on the forward strand.
TTTTAAAAAAATTTGCTTGAACAAGAACTAGGAGAGACCCGGGTGTTTCTTACCCCAGGGCCCATGATCGCTCTCTACGGCCCTGATCCTGTGCATCTATTACGTAATCATCTTCAGATAAAGGATTATGACTGATCACTGACACCCTCGAACATGTATTGTGCAAAATATTTAAAAACGAACAGATTAACTGTCTGTGCTCTGGTCAATACGGATTACAATAAATTCATCCATCCCTTTTGTAACTTGATGCGTTGTTGAACCGTAACTGGAATCAATCAAGAATATATTCTCAGTCTATTTTTAGAGCATTTTTTCCTGCTTCTGGTGATAAAAGAGTTAGATTTAGGCATTCTTGGTATGGATTAAAAGGTAATTGTTTATTCTTTATATGAGCTTATAGTATAGTTGTTTGTGTGTTTCGGCGACAGTGCACAGTGAGTAATATGGCCTTGGTGATGATCCGGAAGTAAAATCTGTGTTCCATTGCACATTGCTTTGTTTACGGTCCAGCCTGTCATAGAAATGCCGGTGAACCTGTGACAAGAACTTCACTGTGAGTTCATCTTCGAAGGTACTTTAGAATGAGATATGATTTTTTATGATTTGGACACAAAGGAAAGTTCAGTACTGAGAAGTAAATGTAGAGAATGCATATAAAAATTAATTGTGTTCTGATTCAAACTGAGAGTTACATATCCATCACGTGACAGTCATATGGCAAAACCATATATGCTCTGGTTACATGACATAGACAACCATTTCGAACGAGTAAAGTCAAAGTTTTTTGGTACCTCTATATTGAAAAAATAATTGAGTGTCTGCCGATAGAGCCAATTAATAGGAAATGGTGACATGAGGTAGGTTTGTGTTTGTCCGCGTGAATTAACAAGTCGTCAACATTGGATTTGATACAGAAGTATGCTGTGTAGATCTGCTAAACGCCTCTTCAACGATCGATAGGTATTCTTGTATACTGGGCAAAAATCTATCTAAAAATTGTGCAGAGTTTATGAATAAGTGATATCAGACCCCAAGTAAGATAACATACCTGTTTTAACGTATTGGTTGTCGTCATTGTGTATGATTGACTCGTCAAGTGATGAGTAAAGCTTTCATAATGGTGGCATAACTGTTTCATTAAACCTTTCAAATCTGTTTATTCGTATGGCAATATTTTTTTTCAATATGTAGGTGTCATATCTTTAAACTGTGTCAGTGCTTATGTGAAAGTTTCGTTATTTTTTTTTAATTGCTAGTTGTTCTTTTGACGGCCCCATGAATATAATGAATGATAGTGATAATTAGTTTATTCAACAATAATACTTTTTCCATTATCTTTAAAAACATATAAACCCTTCTTTGGAATCCTTTATACAATGTTAATACAATTGAAAACTTTCATTCAATAATTTAAAAATTTCTCATTGGTTTTGGAAGTCTGAAATATTTTATTGGAAAGATAATAAAAGAGGATCGTCTTAATAAATTTTAACATTGTACTACTATATCTCTTAAAACCACACTTTCAGCATTTATTTTAATAAGATTTCAAAACGCTCCCTCAATATTTTATCTTATTGTTTAGTTCCATGAAATATACTTTAAATTAAAAAACGTAATGCAACTATTTTGTACCGTCTCATGATCTACATTTCAAATAGAAAACAGACAAAAGCCATGCTACACACCTGCTTATAACAGATCTAAGCAATACATTTGTCATTCCGAATAGCATTTATTCAATTATTCGCTGACTGTATTAGTTAGCAGCCAAGACCTAAAATCGTTGTCATACATGCCTCTAGAAATTTAGAGGAAAACACTTGATTGAGTAATTTTATTGATATTTAATGTTCTCTTCTCAGAATTCGAGCATAATATAATGTAAAGGATTTTAAAATACAAAAAAAAAAATGAGTGGGTATGCATGTTAATGTTCAATACAGTGCCAATGCATACTATGGTCAAGGAACCTCGGGATATCTTTGTTTTTTGTTGTTTTTTTTTTGTAAATATTAGCAATGTATGATCCGATGGCGTTAGGGTATTTTAGATTTTTTTTGAAAAAAGGAAGAAATATGAATGGTTTTGCACTTCATTGTGAAAAAAAAGTACCAATGTATATAATACAGTGCAGGGACTTGAGTTGTTTTTTTCTTTTGTTGTTGCTGTTTGTTTGAAAACGAAAACAAAAACAAAAACAATTATGAGCGGTTATGCACGCCTGTGTCAAGTGAATCATGTGCGCTATGATCTTGTGATGGGGGGGGTATTTTTGTTTTATTTAAAAGCTTGAGTGGTCAAGAACGGTTCTTTTATAAGGATAAGAGAAAATTAAATATTTCAAAATGACTCTGCTTTAATCTGTTTTAAGTTGTAAAGCAATCTTCATTTTATATTTATTATTATAAATTTATTGATTTTTTTTTTTTGTCTCTATACTAACTTTTTAGCCGTATAATTATTTATATCCTTTTTAAAGTCTTAGATTTTTTAGTAAAAAAATCATTTGTGACTGTAAAATAATCAAAACATATAAGATTTTTGTGTATCTCATATTCCATCTGATTTCTTAAACACTTCCTAGTAAATAATTGTATCAGTCTGTTTAAATCGGTTCAGCAGAAGATTCTATCAGCGTAGTAATTTTAAATAAATTTATGGTCATTTCATGCATTTTATTGTTATTTTTGTACATATTTATGCATCCGTTACAAGGATGTCAGGTTTTCTTTTACAGCTATGACAGAGACTAGGCTGCATATTAATGGTAAACAGACAATCTTATCCAAGGAAAATCACAGTTTCATGGGAAAGCAAAATGAAGAGCAAGAAATCACGTGACCGAAAACTACTGTTACTAATATTTTCAGTTCACGCGGAAATTGTTGAATACTAGTATATTTTTCACTCTTTTAAAGAATTAAGTTCATTACCTTTTTTAATTACTTGTAATATACATGTACATTATTTATACTTTAAAAGTCGAACTTACAGAGTAAGAAATACTTATTACATATTCCCAGCAGACTAAGATCCTGAATTTATATATTTATTTAGATATGAAAAAGAGGAAATTGGCTTTCTTAAAGAAAAGGAGAACATAAAGAAAGATGCCATATCCTTGTTTTCAGAGAAAAACACAACAATACATTTAGCTAAGTATTCCACACACACACACACACACACTCACACACACACATACACACACACACACACACACACACACATCTGTCTATCCATCCCTCTATCTAGTTATCTATTGATCAATGCTGACTATATGTGGTGTTTTATCATAGATTCTCTGAGTATTTATGAAGTAACCGAGTGGGCTGTTGCAAGGGAAACAACTTTGTTTATATTGTTATTCAACTGAAAATTATTGTGTCCCTTGCATCTTGATACGGCAAAAATATGACTATCAGCTGCTTTTTCTGCTCTCGCTACTACTACTACTACTACTTGTCCAAATTTAGGTATTTAATCATAAACTTGACCCATCAATGTGAGTCTAAAACCTTTCATTTGGTTCATGTCAGGATTGATTTATGAATGTACTCTCATCGTATGCTTACATAAGATCTGTAGGATTCATTTAAATGCATTTTGGATAGGGTCTGTGAATTGTCTGACTGATTTGACTGACTGACAGGCCCGGCCCTAGGGCAAGGCGAACGAGGCAACCGCCTTGGGCCTCGCGCTACTCCGCAATGCAATTTTTTTTTGCTTGAGGCCCCGCGCTCATCGCTTGCTTCCTTGGGCTCCGCACATCCTAGGGCCGGGCCTGCTGATTAATTGATTGATTGATTGATTGATTATGTGATTAAGTGCTAGTGCAATATGCTAGCTAGATTAACCCCTTCGCATGAATTTATTAAGAAAGAGGATCTTCAAAGACAATAGTAAAACTTGTACGACACGGAGATTATGTTTTTTAATAAGGATATTTTGTTTAAAACTTTTATATGGGCTTGAATGAAAACATTACGTAATGTTTTTTTCAGGGGTGGGTGGGTGGGTTCTTGTACAGAAAATGTTAGAGCAGCAAACCGTTCAAGAATGTTATCCTTTGGGGATATAATGGAGATTAAATAATGCTGCCCATTCTTCCGTGCGTATGTTTGCTGTATGATAAATGTGCAATATTGTCGTAGAAATCCTTTTCATTACAAGATATACATGAAAATTGATATAGTGATTTAGGTGATTGTGCTCACTTTTGAACTTACGTGCAAGTGCTGATGGAGGGGACAGAGTTATTGAAATGCTGTTAATGCAGGAAGAGTGGGGGACGGAAAAATTAACTTAGACAAACATCGGGGACACTGCTTTAGAAGTGTCTTTTTGTTTTCGATAAACCGATATTTCCTTCTAGTCGGATTATATTTTTTCTTTGTGTTTTGTTTTTCTTTCTGCAATGTCTTTTCTTTTCTCTTGGCCTTTGACTTGAAAATTTAGCACTTGTATTTTCTGTGTTAGCAGCTTAATCCACGTTGTTTGTCTTGACTATTTGCTGTCCAAGTCAGGTTTGTCCTGTGTTAGGTATGTAGAGTACTGTATATAAAGTCCAACAATAAATTGAAAATAGCAGGAATATAAACAACTCGTTTTACTTTCTTTTTTGTCTTCTTACGAGATACGTCTACCCATCATTACATTAAACGTTTCTATAAATTTTGGTTGTGCGTGCTAGTGGAGAAAAGATGCTATTTTCTTAAATTGTTAAAATTAAGGACATAAAGGACTATATAAGAGTTTTGATTAAAAATGAAAATTCAAAAGATATAAGTAATTCAGTCCCAATAGAAATATTCTGTTATGCAAACCATCTGCATGTATTCGACGTAAACATAATGCAACATAAATTATCTAACTCTACTTGTTGTCACACAGCCAATAACTTAAATGAAAATCACAATGGTAGGTTGAAATTTTAACATTGTCGCCCCCTTCAACTATACATCAATTTAGAAATTCGGAGCACATTCGCAGGGAATCAATCATAGAATATGCTTTTCCGAATACCGTCACTCCTCAAAAATTAGAAACTACAAATTAAAATGTAATTTTTGTTAAACTAAGTTTATACAAATTTGTCATGTCCTTTCTGGCGTATTGGAGTTCTGATCTTTTACGAATACGTGGCCTGGAATCGAGTCGTCCCACTCCTTGTTTTCCTTAGGCCGACAAATCAGTCCCTCACCCGCGATGATGTTGATTGGCAGTTAGGGGCTGATATAAAGTTTGGCTGCACACATCGGTGTACGTTATATACACTTACCGGTATTTCTCGCGGCTGTGGCGCTACCGTCGGCTCAAGGGTTCTTTTGGTGGCATGTACATTACATTTCGGGAGCAAATCCTATGTTTGGTGACTTGTAAATCCACGTGGAATAACACAACCCTCTGTATTGTGGCTATTTTGAATTTCGCGCTAGATATGGATGTTACCAGTTACCGGTATGTGACTAAAGTGTGCGCAGGTATATATCTGTTCATGTATGTATGTATGTATGCATGCATGTATATGTATATATATATATATATATATATATATATGGAGTTTAGGATCCGAGGAGATGCCTTGGATTTAATTACACCGTTAAAACATTTCCGGAGTAATTACAAACCTCGGTAATTGTTATCGAAAACTGCTCTTTTTATCGTTGTAATAAAAATGTAGAAATAAAATGTGTTATACGGATCGAAGAAAGAATTACTGGCTACATTCCTGTAAATAAATCTGTATCAAAAGGTCCTTATTTTTAATAAAAATTTTTATCCCTCAATTTTTGTTTCCTCTGTTTTTGAATTGATACAGCTGTTTTGTTACACCAATAAATTTAGATGTTTATCTTGTTAACACTTTAACATCTTCACATTTTGGCCGTCTTGAGTATAAGAGAATCCAGCTATTATGTTGTAAAATGATACTGGATAATCGCATGAAATACTGTTCGTTTGTTTTCAGATAGCAACGCTTCAATGGGCATTAGCTTCACTGGATTCGTCATTAATTAGGTGAAATGGTCACTCTGGTCAACCTCAACCCAGAGTAATTTCAGTACGTAGATAATCGTACTGACTCTGCATCATTATTTATAGTAATTCTTGTCGTTGTGGATAAAGTTAAATTGCATGCAATCGTTTTATTGTGAATTTGACATATATCTTGTTCCTTCTATCATTGTCCCTATCAGTTGCTGATTTCGCAGGATCCTACATTTTCCATTATCAGCTTTTTATCGGAAATGTATAAAGGCCCGTTCCCATACATCCCCGATACGAATCTTGTCAAATATATGTACACGCTGCCACATCTCCTCCTAACCCTTATTCTTTATAGAGCTGACGAGAAGGAGGATGACGAAAATGATAATGATTGTAGTGGTATATAATGTAGACGACAGCGACGACGACGACGGCAATCATGATAATGTAGAAATTATTTTCAAATTACTTTAGGTACTTTGTGCCACTGGAGACTTAAATTAAGATGGATTTATAAATCAAAAGATTATTATATATGGAGACTTGAATTGAGACGATTCTATAAATTATGTCACGTTCGAGGTATCTTATACAACTGGATTCAAAAGATCAATCTCAACCCTAAAAATATTTGCAAACCATATTGTATCTGATTTCAGCAGACTGAAAGATAAAAATGAGTTATCGTGTGTGTGTGTGTGTGTGTGTGTGTGTGTGTGATATTTGTATTTCTACCGTAAATTTAAACAATTTTCAGTCATATCGTTACGATGTCTGCATTGTGGCAGTTTATAGTGCACTAGGGCATAAGGCCCAGACATGTAGCATGATGTCCCACCCACTCACATTATCCTGACACCAGGCCGACGAGTCCTAATACTAACTTCTTTATGCTGTTAGTACCATTTTTACAAGTCTTTGGTGTGACTCGGCCAGGGTTCGAACGAACCCGCCACCTCCCGCATCCGAAGCGGACGCTCTGACCACTAGGCCAACTGAGCGGTTCTGTATGTTTTTTGAAAGCAATTACTATATATAGGCATCACAATTAAACGAAGCGACTTTTACAGTCATGAGAGTGACTGATGTAGTAAATCAGAGGGCATCAGGAGATAATGTTAACAGATAGGTACCCTAATGCCCCAAACTAATTAAACACCATCTCTGTTGCGTTGTTTGCATGCCTACATTACATCTTTTCATACTATTTCCTTCACTGGTTTCCAGGCCACCGACCACTTAATTTAATCGGATGAACATTTCAAGTGGGCACTGTCTTGAAAAATTTGTCTGAAGCTAATGTCTTTTTCACAGAAGAAGAACATTGGATTAATTGGTTAATAGGGATCTCTGTTACAGTTTATGTAAAGTTCGTTGGTGGCCATGCCTTACCTCTGTTCCCCATCTCCCCCCCCCCCACTGACCTTCCAGGTCACTGACAAGAGAATTTATTTGATGTATATCCCATTTGAACTCAGTCACTCACTAAGTCTGAAGGTGATGTCTTCTTTTTCTTCTGCAGTTAAGGGGAAAGATGTATTATTAATTGGTTCGTGTTGGTTGTTGTTACGATGTAGTTAATTTGTTGGGATTAAAAGAGGATAAAGCAGTCTTAAATACTACATTTCCGGTCTTAGGGTGGTCTGTCATTTTACGTGTTTGTATATCCACTATGAATGTTACAACAACAACAACAACAACAAAAAAAAAAACACAATGAAAAGACAGGAATTATGCTTAGCACAAGGATCGACCAGACGGGACTGGAAAAAATAAAGATTTACAAATATATAAAAGTAAAATGAATCCAGATCTACTACGTCACGAGCGATTTCTGACAACTAACTACACAGATAAGTACTGAACGTTTTACACGTGCTATTGCTGAATACATCTGCTTGTGCAACAGAATGGTTATACGTTGCCTATTCCACAATGTGAAATTATCTAGCAATGATAACGAGTACAAAATTTGTCTGTTCACACGACATATAATAAAGTGTTCTGATCACACATCAGATATGGAAAAAAAAATATTTTAACGATTAGTTCCTTCTTTCGACTTTTGATAACTCGTCTATTCGTTTCGCTGTTATTTGGTGGAAAATATTTCTTAAAAATAAATTAGATGTAAAAAAAATTAAAAAATATACAGGTTTTAAATATGCTTGTCTTTATTTATTATAAAGAGTTCTACCACTAACTAATCAACATGTAGTCAGAAATTAAAAGTAAATGTTTATGAAGAAAGGCATTTTCTGAAACTGCAGTATACTCTCTTTGTTAAGCGAGATAGCTGAGACAGTAGCCAACTGACAATTATAAAACAAGTTTCGATTATCTGGCAAGATAGAATTGGTGTGGTGGATTCGTGTTCTTTCCGACAGCTTTCCGATTCAGCGTATTACCTGGGATCAGTGTCGTCCTTTATAAGTTTAGAAGATAGCAGTAAAGGATACAGATGTAATTTGCAAGGCAATTCATCAAACAAAATCTTACGGAACTGCTTCAGATGTAGAAAGAAAGACGGCCTTAAGTTTCATTCACAGAGTTTTCTTCCTGTCACTTTTAAGAATAATACAATCTTTAGCAACCATTACGACATAAATCGTAATTCTTTCTAGCCTTAATCATAAAATAATGATTACATTCAAAAGTGATAGACATTCTTTGAGCTTGCATCTTTCCCGCCTGTAAGTACCTTATATATTCGCTTATAGGACGTGTCCAACTGCAAACCTGCCCACACCAATTTCTGTCCTCGCATAATTAGCTGTTAGAAATTGGTTTATAAAGGGGATTCAGGAGAAGAAACAATATAGACTCTGATCTACCGACGCGTTATGTGAGGGTTCAACTGGGTCTATTTTCTGTGCAGTTAGACTAGACTTATACACGAATATAGACCGTACACGTTTCGCTTCTGTTTTCCTAATTACCGTATACTCTCTTATAAGATAAATCCAACTGCAAATTGCGAGACCCAGATCTGCCGTCGCATAATGCGCTGGCAGATTTGGGTCTTTACAGTTTGTTATGAGTAAACAAACAGCATAGACCCCGATCTGCTGGCTCATTATGCTACGGCAGATTATGATCTTTGTTTATTGCAGTTTGAGTAGACTTATAAGCGAGTATAGACGTTAAAAGTTCCATCAGTTCAGAACAAAATACATCATTCGCAAGTAACTTTACCTTAACAATTCTTCTACAAAACAGTTACATTGACCATTCATGCTGATAACATACGTTTGAAGCACTGTTGAGGTGAACATAGTTCGAGACACTTGATTTTCAATCTTCTACCGTATTCACAGCTAGATGTTTAACAGGTAAAAATTTATTCACAATGCACGCATTTTCCAGTTCTCTTGTCAAGATTTGTTATCTCCTGTCAAACTGCAGAAGTAGATGCCTTCAAGGATATTTTCAAGTGTCACTACAGTACATATTTTCAAACTTTGAGCGTAGTCTTTTTTTTTTTTTTTATCAACAGCCAGCAATGACAGTGAGGCCTCTCTTTCAGGTTTATTTGTAAAGTATTGCTTTAAAATTCCTTTTAGCTTAAAAACTTGAAATGGCAGTATTATTAAAAATAAACTGGATCAAGACTTACTGTGGAGGAATGGAAATCGAGAAGTATGAAAATTCAATGTCATGACATTTTCCTGTAACCTTAATTAACCTGAAAACAACTTTATCATCTCACCTGACATTACTTGTGTGGTTACCTGTATGCGTGATGTCAGGTAGTTATTGATAATTATCGACCACCAACGTACGTATTATCTGGTTAGAAAGTACAAATCAGACCTGTGGCCAAGTTACCCTTGAAACATATATGTACAAACCTCCTAAGTCCTCGAAACTGAAACTTTGAACCTTCAAAAACACTTTAATTAAATATCATTAAAACTTTGGTTAAGATGGTATTGATAAGAATGATATGATCAATAGAATTTATGGTGATTCGTAGTTCTCTCATCAGACACAACAGTACTTTGAAAAAGAAAGAAAAAGAAAACAAAAACATAGATATTTCAGACATTGACCAAGACGCTATGTTATTCTTTGCAACTAAGTTAATCATTGACTAATGGGCGGCTGATTTAGAATTTATTCGAGCAACATTCCAATCTATTGGAGCAAAATTTGAACATATTCAAATAATATTTATTGAATCATGGTACAATTCTTGAGATGTGACTTCTGCATTTAATGGCAGATATGACTATGGTGAGAATATAACCACAACAGCTGGATGTCGAATCTAATAAATACGAATATGCATTAAGATAAATTAAGAAGTGACTTCGATATTTTTATCCATTTCGTTGCGATAATTGTTGTTTATTAAATGGTGCCACATGCGTTTGCATTTTTTCCCTTTAGGATTTCAGGTCATCTTTCAACAGCATGTAAAATATTGTTTCGTAAGATTTAAAAAGTGTTACTTTAATGTCAAATTTGTGGTGCTAACCAGCTGATACTTTTATTTCTTAATCAAAATAATCTTTCCTATGTGCACATATCTGACTTCTTATTTTAAAATATGTTTTATTTATACCGAATATATTTCTGACAGTTTCACCATAATTGTCAATCTTTTAAGAAACGTTTTTACCCATCATTTGAAAAGGTTGACAAAAGACATTAAGTTTTTATAATTTATTGTCCTAATGCCAAAACTACTTTCCTGTAACTCGTCAGGTATACTGATAGAAACGTGAAAATAGAGACCATATAACTATAATACCACTACCATAATATAGATCATATTGTATAACAAATATTGAGTCACATAGGAGTGGTACCATCAACACGGATAAAAATAAAAATTGCAAGGTCATACTGCATACATTTAGGAGTATCATATAATTTTAACGTTTGAAAACAACCCTTTTCACACGGTAAACTGTGTTCCCAAATTGTATAGTTTCAGCTCTAGTTTTTGTTTTACATTTTAAGCAACCATTTTCTCGCTTCTTGTCCAGTTTTCAAAATCCCTTGAAAAAGGTTTCAGTACTACTGTTCCGTTTTAAGTTATGATATAAAAGTTGCTTAAATGAGATGAATCTTATCTCATAGGCACTTAGTTGTATTCACTGAAAGACACATTCCTATATTTCATCAATCTTTCGCAAACCTCTTTTGACTGAGTCTTTGTTTGATAATATGGACAGTAAGAATGTTGGTGTTGCCAAAAAAAGACATAAGGCTGGCAAATCTTTGAAAACTGACATTCTATTTGTGTGTTCATTCTTTTTTTTTTTTTCTCTGCACAATTACCATTATGCACATTTATGTAATTTCGAAAATATTAATCTTATCTTGTTTTATATATTTTGACAATAAGTTTGACAGCATCAGAAAGTCTCATGGAAGGTTTTGCTTTTTAAACTAGAAGACATACTTTCTACAAAAATAAGCAGTTGTATAATTCATACGTTGAGCTTACGTACAGAGGCAAAGTTAAATGGCTTTCCATACGTTATTTTCTTCATTGTGATTGGCAACAAATGAGAATACACTCATACTACAATTAGCAGATACACCAGCTGTGTTAAAATGTTTACATTTAGCTGGATTTCAGAATTGAATTTCATTATTACTTGACATTAATAATACCACTCCCTTTTAAACCAATTAAGTATGACTAACTCGATACTGATAGGCATTTACTTCCATAATTAACAATGACTAACTCGATACTGATAGGCATTTACTTCCATGATCCTTCAAATGATCAGTACGTATTTATTCTGATGTATGGTTTAGCCCTAATAACCTTAAAAACTGCATGCCACTATCACAAATTTCGCCATTCCGGTCAGAACAATCACATAGATTAACAGTTAGGCTGGAACATCTACCTAATAAGATAAGCATTGTCCATGGTTGTCCCGCAAAATCATTGAAAAAGCGAAAAACCGTTGGATTAAAGTGCAAGGTCTAAGGAGTTGTTAGCCATTCTTTCACGAGAAAGAAATTTCCCAACACAATTAACGTAACGCCGTTTGCCATGGAAAAGATGTGAGGCGTCAAGCGATTTACAAACGCAGTGGAAGCTTGTTGAGTCCAAATTTTTGTCACTTGGCCGACTGCCACTACATATCGTATACAATTTCAAATAGCTTTAACTTCAACATTTCGGAACAATTTTGCATGCAGTTTTTATTAACACTAAACTAATTGACACAGCCAAAGTAAAATACTCTGATTCTGTATGATATACTAATGAATAGGCGTGGTTATTTCTGCTCTGGTGATTGGTCAATATATATTTTATTTCAAAGATAACATTACAAACAAACATGAATAGCCATCAAGTTTTGTAAAAAAAATTCAACAAATAATTCCTTTTCCTAGAATACAAAGTGAAATTTTAAAAAGAACTTATGGAATTGTGAATTAAATCCAAAACAGTCCTAAAAGTTCTATTACAAGTTCAAATGTATGACGTTCCAATTGAATTCCAGTGGTATTCCAAATAAATTTCAATATCGTATGTGTTGAGGAGCCTGTAGTCTCGAACGTTCTTATGTGACGATGGCCTGGAATGTGGCTATATGTTAACAGTCTTTTGATGTATCACAATAAAATAATCAAATATGTCCTTGTCTGAATTCACTCTAATTCTAAATGAATATTTTTGCCCCAAAATGCTATTGAGCACTTCGTAATTTCCAGAGAATAATAATTTGAAAAAGTAATTCCACCCAAAATAAAAACTGAACACAACAATAAGACTGATTCTGCGTCAGATATTAAGGCAAGAATGAATATTTCCTCGGTAACTTAGATTTTATACCCCTCTACCTGGACTAGGTCTTAATTATTTTCTGAAAATACTTTGTCAACTTAATAGGAAACTTCCTTTCGGGAAGCTTGTAAAGTTCATTATCAATACTGTATCGTTAACACAAATTCAAGTAAACATATTTAGTACGAATAATGATCTAAATATTTAATCTATTCTCATAGAGAAATATTAACTATGTACTGTGTTGTTTACAAAAACATTTAACTGGTCAGGTACACCATCACCTTGAATTTGAACAAAGGCCAAGTACAAAATACAGATATGCATACCATCTAATCATTAAGAAAAGCCAACAAAGAATAGAAATGAAATATACATAAAAATATGAATTAAGTAAGTTATCACAACGGCAAAGTAAAGTGTCATGTAAGTGGAATTATTTTGTTGGACTCTTATTATACTAATGTAATATTTATTACTTTTTTCTATACGCACAAGCACATACATGCACACACACGTTATATTATAATTTTAGTAAGAGAATCTATCAAATGGAAGTTTCCATTAAGTAATAGGTGGGTTTCTAAAAAAAGTAGAATTTGTGACCTAAGTCAAGTAGGAATTACTCATTCAAGCTGAAAGATCTTGAAGCAGAATCATTTGTTGTGTTCAATATTTGATTTGGGCTGGAATTTATTTATCCAAACTATTTTTCACTGGAAATACAAATTGCTGATAAGTAATATGCTTGGACAGAGACAGTAACTGGGAATTATAGTGAATTCAAACAAGGACATTTAGGATTATAGGACTGGTGATAAAACTTTGGGGATTTAATTAGCATTATCATAAGTTCTTTTTAAATTGTTTCTTTGTATTCTTGGAAAATAAATTATTTGTTGAATGTTACAAAACTTTCCATTACTTAGTTGAAGACCATAGGGTATATATATATATATATATATATATATATATATATATATATATATATATATATCTATATATATATATATATATATATATATATATATATATATATATATATATGCTTACTCTATATATATATATATATATATATATATATATATTCTCAGTCGAATTTGAAAAGTGTTTAGGGAAAAGATCTCATTTAATAGTGACCCTGTCCCCGCAAAAGATCTGTGGACGAGCAGGAAATCAAAAGTTATATTCTTTTTCATTGCTGACCAATCTTTGCACAGCATTAATGGTCCAGAATGCAATAATGATGGCAAACATGATCTGTTTTATAGTTTCATTCTGAATTAGATGACAGGCATCTCCTTTTAATTGGGAGTGTTCTAAGCTAGCAGTTCTTTTTAACTGCCCACAATTAGTGATGGTCTCCAGTTGTATCAGGAAAAAAACACAACAGATCCTCTGTTGTCTAAGGATAATGCACGAGTTGACTAAACAGACCAAATGTGCACACCGTCACCTGTCCTTTTCCTGGACGCATATTTATATCAGACATAAATTGTAATTAATGGTTGGCTATTGTTGTCTGGCAAGTGAGGTGAATTGAAATGGTAAAAGCACCTGTTATTGGAACGTGGCGCTTACACTGAACAAATGGAGATGGAATCATTTGTTTAATTTTCTCTTTGCAAAATTCAATGCACGTTCCTGTCACAATTTGTAGACATTTTTAAGTTAATACCAAAAGTTACCTGTCACACTTACTATTACAGATAAGGTGAAGATATCAGCCTATTTCGTTTTGTGCAGTTATTAAAGATAAGTTACAAACCATATTGCTTTTTTGCAACGAAGGTGGGCTTATCTTTGAAATTTTTTAATTAATTTTTTAAAATTGTATTATGCCTTAAAACAAAGAAAATTTATATACCGAATTTCAAAAGATATGACTAAACGTTTATAGTCAGTTTGATTCACCGTTTTTGTAACACCACCCACCCACCCACCCTCAGCACAAGAAGCCTGTTGTTCGGGGCCCATAGGTTTACAGCAATATTTTAATTAGCAAAAAACGTACAGTTTTTAAGACCAGCAGGAAAAAATCTTTATCATAAACATCCGTACAGTCAGAAGGCTAACCTCAGTCTTGTGCTTAGTATTACATTCTATATGATTTCTAAATAGTCTTATACATATAACAATTGTTGCTATGCATATTGTTCTAAATAATGTTATACGTATAACTATTGTTATTATCCATATTGTTCTAATAGAGTATATATATATATATATATATATATATATATATATATATATATATATATATATATATATATATATATATAATGTTACACATATAACTATTGTTGTTATCTATATTGTTGTAAATAGTGTTATAAATACAATAATTGTTGTTATCTATATTGTTCTAACGTACATATAAGAAAAATCTTTGACAGAAGTACATTTTATATAAACTTTATGAAATTAGTTACATTATATCTTTAATATTTGTAAACCTTGGTGTGCAAAACTTGAATTCGTTTAAAACGTTGGATAAATTCCTCACGAGACATGTTTCATTGTTAGGTCTTTTCCAGTACCTATCTTAGTCGTATGATGTTGTCTTTAATGCATACAGGTAATGAGCTGCTGTACATGCGGTTGCCTTGGACGATACGCGAGTACGTGTTCTGGTGTTATGATGTGACATTATACATATCAAAAACTTTAGATGTCTCTTTAAAACGTCATAAGAATCATTTTTACGGTTAACGTTTACATTTTGTTCTATCATTTAAAAAAAAAATACCTTTCGTTTCAAATGGAGCAGCGGTATCTCAGTTGGCAGAGCGTTAGACTGGTAAACCAACGTTCGAGAGATGAAACTACAGCGTAATAGTTTTTAATCCCATTACAAATGATCATCATACTAATTTAAACAACAGAAACAGTTAATGATGCTGTCGACAACTAATGGGTCCATCATTACAGGTGTTTCAAGACATTATTAAATAAAAATGTTGATAAAAGTGAGGGGAACGCACTAACCGTATTTATACTTTAGCCTACTTCATTCTAATTCTAGTTCATTCTACCATGCAAGCTTTAATCAGGAACCAGGTAATATCTAACTGAAATAAAGGACCAAGGACAAGATATACTTTCCTGAGTGCAATTTTAACCTATAATTATTTAGAACTAATACGTGACACAACAACCATTGACATAAATAATTCAGATTATTAAATACACTTACAATTTTATACAATTTTTGTGAAGGAAATAGAATGCCCGTTCTTTTATATAATTGGTAAATTACCAGGAAAAAAAAAAAAAAACAACAAAGACGGTTGTGATTTTTGTAGGCCATAGAAAGCCACAATAGTTCAAACAGTTTGGAGAAAGGAGGAAGAGTTTCTTTCTTTTTTAATGGAGGTGAGGTGGAGATTACTGCTTCCTTTTTCTTTTTTTTTTTTTCTTTTTTTCTGTAAATAATCTTTCAAAATAGTGGATGAGTGGACGTTTAAAATAGACTGTGTTAAAAGTTCTCTGTTTTATCATGTCAGGATCTTGCCGAGTGATTTTAATGGGCGTATCAGACTTGTTTTTCCACACACAAAATTTCAGTCAACTATGTCTCATATTTTAATAAAGATTTTCTTCACGACCAGACAAAACAATGAAGAGACAATCTCTTACAGTCCATTAATTTTAGATTTACATGTATCTTTAAGGGAATTTAACAATGAGATATACATAAACTCAACTTGCAATAATTTAAAGATGGAGATATTCCAATTAGAAGTTTGCATCTTGACAGGATTAAGATGCTACCGGCTTGCCGACTGTGATACATTTTATCCTCACAATGACCAGACCATGTTAGAGTGTCTTCTCCGTCATGGCAGCTACTTTTCGTTTTCATCGTGACATCTCGAGAGACAAGAATCACCCAGAACTCCATCAGGCTGCTAGACGAAGAAATTGACACAAAAGCCAGGATGACAATGCTGCCACCCAAGATCCATTATGCTTTAGCCACAGTTCGTTTTATTTATCCTAGCCATTCTTTCACGTAAGCTTGAATCAGGTGCCAGCTAATCTCTACATTAAGTGAGAACGAATATATTCAAAAGAAAGGTTTAATTTATTCGGTGCTTTTGTGTTATAATACGAACGTTTTGATAAATAAATCCGTAAATGATGTGTTGCCAGGCGTCATCCTTCTCAAATAGAAATGATCTTTAAATGACGGTTTGATTAGAAAGGACGAAACTAGCAGTGCCTGGAAGGACAGAAGCAAACGCAATAGCATATGAAACAACAGGTGAATCAATTTATTAAAAAGAGAAAAAAAAAAAAAAAAAAAAATATTGAGTATTTTATGCTTGCTTTTGTTGATGGTAAACTTATTACTTGTGCTACTCTATCTGAAGTATGTTTACCACGGTAGCTATTTTTGGAACCTTTTTATCTTCTTTTTGCCATCAAGCTTTGGGTCTGTGCATTTTCTTGGATGTAGCTGTCTATTTTTGATTTCCTTGCATTATATGCTTAATCCGTACCAGTTGCAACCTCACTGACTTGCTTTGTGATGTCTTCCTTCCTGTCCTTTGTATCATGTTTGATGCGTATAATTGTGTAACCATATTATGTTGCAGCTTGTTGCTTTTCCGACATATTTCAAAATTCCGGACTTTAATAATGTTTTGAATGGTGATTCTGACTTAAACGATAATTAAAATAATAAGAAATCAAAATTTGTAAAGTATATTGACAGGTATGTGTGTATGTATGTATGTATGTATGTATGTATGTATGTATGTATGTATGTAAAGAAAATAGCATTTTCCAAGTCAACCATCACGGTTATTTTGCAAGAAAGTCTTCATTATGTAACTTTGAGACAACCAGCTAGAGGGCAGTTCAGTAGCAAACGTTGGCTAACTAAAGTTGTGTCTATTGTATGGATAACATTGGATAGTTTGTCGATTTGAGTAAACACTACGCGAAAACGATTGGTTATTGCCAAAGTCATTTCCTGACCCACTTGAAACTGCGATTGTTAGATGATGAAATAACCACACGTTCTTCGTGCGTGTGCATGAAATGACGTTTTGGTTCAGTTTAAAAACACTTAGGTCCTGTGAAATAGTCAGAGTCGTTCTTATACCTTGAGAAGAAGGTATTATTCTTCTTGTGCTGGAAAGAGTTTATTTTTCTTTACATCTGTAGAGCTCGAGATGTTTCTTGTTATAGATGACAGCTATAGGAGTTCATCTACTTTTTAAATAATAATTTATTTTTCCCTGGAGAACGACAGAGGGGTTTAGGACAAAGACATTCAGTGAAATTCATTCTAAACTGGAATAGTACAGTACAAATTGTGGTTCAACGTGAAATTCTGGACATTTGTGTAAAGACTTCATCTGACGTCATCGTCCTCCATCATGGAATGTCATCAAGATTCGAACCTGGATTCAGTTAAATTATTTAGTGATAGGACTTGTATTTTTTCAGTTCTAGGATAAATGTTTGGATTTTCTTCATAAACCGTAAGTCCTATTTCATATTTTCACCTTTTCACCGTGTTTTCTAGGGAAATAAATTATTTCTGTTAAAACTTGCAAAGCTTGTTGTCTTCGCTCTTTTCTTTTGTTACTTTTGAACGAGCCGATACGTAACACCCGATATACGCATTCGTGTTTACATCAAAAAGAGTTGGGTTCCAAAAATGAACCCACCCGATTAAAAAGGTTTAGTTTTGTGGAAATTTATATCACAATAAAGCAGAATAAAACATAAAGGCATTATAGTATCATTTGCATATTTTATCAGGGTGGTTGGGCATCTAAATGTCATTGTTTGATGGCAATGTTACGAATCATAGCGTTAATATTAAGGTAGAGTACTTAACTAAAAAAAATAGAGTGGGTGATTGTTTCTTAACTTTTATATCACTTACTCTCTTTATAGATCACATATCTATTGTTGAATACTGCGGAGTGACTTGATTTCTTTAACTGGCTGGAGGGTCAAGGAAACTATTCTTATCAAATAAGGTGGAAATCTGACCTTTTACTCCGGCTGGAGTGTTTGATGGTAATGGTTATGTATAGAAGTTGTTAGTGGGAAGCGGTAACCAAAGCTTTAAGTGAACTGTCAAAATGAAGTTATGTTGAACCTATTTTGCTTTGATGGATATACATGCCAGTGAGATGTTTTGAAGTTGTAGTGGGGTGTGGCATAATTTTCTATTCCACGTTAGAGATTTATTGTGATAAGAAGGTATCAGCAGGGTGGGTGTGGGAAGGGAGATGGTGCTGTGGTCAACAAGAGGTGACACGATCTTAGAGGGAGCAAACATCGTGCGTCATCTTAATGGGTGAAATCTAACATTTTTTTACGAAAAGTATGACTAGCTACAAAGATTTTACAATCCTATCTAATAATACTATAGACTTTGCAGAATGGTATATATGTTGTTTGTATTCATATGATTTGTAACATTTTTAACAATTTGAATTTTGTAAATACCGTTATGATTTATGATAAGAACATTTTATAAATTTTAGTTTGTAAATTGAGTATACAATTTTTAATAATTATTTTATTTAAAGAGGGTGACAAACTTAGTTACTGACCAAGAAGTTACAAATGAAAAAAAAAAAAAAAAAAAAAAATAGTTCGAACTTAATTCGGTTAATTCTTGTTTTGTCAATAGCCGGGAGTAGTTCCAATGGCAGCTCTTGACATACTATCGAGGAATGATCCGTAGGGTTGTCCTCGAAGTTGGAGATGTTCTTCCTGTATGTTATCGCATTTGAAAATGGATGACGGAAGTGACAAATCAAATGATAATTCGAAGCTTTTCATAATTTCGGAAACGGAAGACGTGGAGAAGCTGTAAACAATTCTGCCAAAATAAAAATAATCGGTCTACAGACATTTTGAGACGAGTCTACAGACATTCGTGTCTATTTCAGGGCGATCGTTTACCGTATTTGTAGAAACTGGCCATAAAGACGACCGTTGGTTATATAGTCATTTGGAGACAAAAATGACTATATACCCGTACATAATCGTATAATCACTCCCATATTTTGACGTATTTAGACCCTTACCAGCGAATTATCGGACGCTAGATCAGGGTATTGACGGCCATATCTTAATTGTAAGTCCATAACGTATTTTAAATGTAAGTCAATAACGAAATGTTGTAAAAGCACAGTAACTCAGTGTTGTGTGCATTCGACATTGTAATAGAATGCATTTCGTTGCTTAATATGGCTGCCTGTAAGTACCTGCATTTGAAAAGTCTATTTAAAAAAGATCATTATTTAAACTACAACATTGGATTTTCGATTGTGTATGCTGCGCTAGAGGGACACGATCAAAACCGTAACAATACGAAGGAACTTCGCGAGCTAAGTTTGTAATGTAATAATTTTTATATCCAAGAGGAGTATATTTTTTTACCTCAAAGATGTTACTTTTCCTTTTTCTTTTCTTTCATTCAAACGAACATCATATGTACCTATTGAAATAGAGATTTTTATGATTATCAACACCTGTATCATATTTCACAAACAAAATGTTATTCTTTACTGAAACCTGCAGGTTCCTTATTCAAAAACAAAATGATTGGTTGAAATATAAATGTTAACTTATAGCCTGAATATCACGTTTCTTTAGTGAAAAGTACTTAAACTTGAAGCAATATCGATGATGTCAAAACCTGATCCATACATCAATAGTATAGAAATGCTATTAATCGTGTCTACGAGGTTTTTTTTTTTTTTTTTTGAGCACCTTTGCATCTTTTGGCAGCTTAAATTATTGTTCCCGTGTTGTTGGGTTAGATTTCTTCCAGCATTTCTAGAAAGAATCATTGGTTGTTTGGGCCTGAGCAGCTGAGTTTTCAGCTGGAAGTGTATAACAGTAATACTTTTCATGAGGCACACTAGACTTGGTATGAGAGGAAGCTGATAGCCTCTCCAATGTTTGAACTCAAATGAAGACACAACCAGGAAAACAAAAGGAGATATTATGTCTCCTTGCCACAAGGCTGTTGTTCAGGGTATTGAGAATGGCTTACAACCCACTGTAACAGTCCAGTCCTATAAAACAATTCCCTTTGTTTCTGATTTAGGGCCGTGATCTGCCTCTTTCTCCATATCTTACTTAGTCAGTTAACCTTCCGCAGATGTCACGTAAACATGTTCTCGCCTTAAAAGAAAAAAAAATTATGTTGAGCTTTGCTAACCCCGAAAATGATGATATAAGCAGTATTTCCAAGCCTTAACTTTGAATAGCAGTGTAAATTCATTCGCTGCTTAACAGCACTTCATATTTGCGAATTTTGACCAGATTTTCGTATCACGTCAAACAATCTTTTGCCAGATATATACAGTTTATGGGGCATAAAAGCTCACTTGGTTGTATTATAGTAATTAGTCCAAGAGACGTCTGTACAGGAAACTCGGCGAGTCGGCAAAAATATGTTATTAATATGGATTTAATAATGAAGCAAATGTTACAATATAAGATAATTATACACTTTTGGCAATACATGCTCTTACAGTATTGCTCAATAGGGAAACATTATCATAGGGAAACATTATCATATTCAATAGCCAACCCAAACATCGTCGGTCTCTTCTGTAAAGTCGAGAGAAGACCGCAGATGTAATTCGTCACCACTGAGAAACATTTGGAACTGCTTTTCTTCCCATGGTACAATATGGCGGCAGAATGATACAAAGTCACAATTTGAACATTGTCGACTTTTTCTTTCACAACAGATGTGGTGCACTTCGCCAGAATCGACTCGCCAAATCCATCAAATGTATGTGCATTCCTATAAGAACAGCTGAGATTTTTTCAGAACTTGAGGGAATCACCGGGCAATGTTCCGATTGATTCAATAACCATTCACTACTTCAATCCAACAGATCATATCTTCAATGTATGGCGTGAAATGTCATTCGGACCACCTCAGCTAATTACGAAACAAGGACCGACCCAGAAGTTGCGAATGCTTCCAGCTATTTTACATTCGTGATTTCTCGGTCAATCCTGCGGTCTATCCAATCGTAGAAATAGCAGAAGTGATCTGAATAGATTAC
The DNA here is from genome assembly GCA_016617855.1 of Megalonaias nervosa. NCBI lineage: Eukaryota > Metazoa > Mollusca > Bivalvia > Unionida > Unionidae > Megalonaias > Megalonaias nervosa. The sequence continues at coordinate 49,087 of JAECUM010024732.1, forward strand.
GGCTTCTTTTCTTCGAAACAGTTTCCTTCTTACAAACTATGATTGCTATAATTTACTGCGCCGACGTACATTTCAGAAATAGCTTAGGTGGTTCGAATGATGAATAGCTGAACAAAAATTACACTACCCTATCTCAGCAGCTTAAGTAGAACCTGCGTTTAGACGATTGAATTGTTTCCAGTACAGTTTAGCGGTGGTTTTCGAGCAAGAAACTATAGTTTCAGATACAATGGCTCAAATTTTTGATTA
>JAECUM010024733.1:0-16910 GCA_016617855.1 Megalonaias nervosa
CGCAAAATTTTTTTTTGTCCTCTGGGATGTGGGTATTCACTACTCCCATACTTACATGGAGTCATCAGCTTCAACAGTAACAGCCACAGTTGCTCGAATATGTATTCATTATTTTTCCTGTGAACTATTTATAAAAATCAAAAATGATGCCACACTTTTAACTACGTGTATATTGTGTGGCAGTGTGTCAAACGTTTAGAACAAACGATGTAGTCTAGGCCCTAATTTAAAAAACAAATAATATACTAGCAATAACAACCTTTAATATCACCTTCAGTACTTGTTTAAAGACCTTTATTATCATACTCCAGCATTATTTTAAAGACCTTTATTACCATACTCCAGCACATGTTTAAAGACCTTTATTACCATACTCCAGCATTATTTTAAAGACCTTTATTACCATACTCCAGCACATGTTTAAAGACCTGTATTACCATACTCCAGCACTATTTTAAAGACCTGTATTACCATACTCCAGCATTATTTTAAAGACCTGTATTACCATACTCCAGCATTATTTTAAAGACCTTTATTACCATACTCCAGCATTATTTTAAAGACCTTTATTACCATACTCCAGCACATGTTTAAAGACCTGTATTACCATACTCCAGCACTATTTTAAAGACCTGTATTACCATACTCCAGCATTATTTTAAAGACCTGTATTACCATACTCCAGCATTATTTTAAAGACCTTACCATACTCCAGCATTATTTTAAAGACCTGTATTACCATACCCCAGTACTTGTTTAAAGACCTTTATTACCATACTCCAGCATTATTTTAAAGACCTTTATTACCATACTCCTGCACTATTTTAAAGACCTGTATTACCATACTCCAGCACTTGTTTACAGACGTTTATTACCGGACTCCAGCACTTGTTTAAAGACATTACCATACTCCAGAAATTGTTTAAACACCTTTATCACCTTCCAGCACTTGTTTAAAGACTTTTTTATTATCATACTCCAGCACTAGTTTAAAGACTTTTATTATCGTTCTCCAGCATTTGTTTAAAGACCTTTATTATCATCCTCCAGCACTTGTTTAAAGACATTTATTTTCATATTCCAGCACTTGTTTAAAGATGTGACGTGAAATGCTCATGTGACAAATTAAAATGGTCGTCTTCGGCGCAAATGAGATGAAAGTGGATGCTAATGCTTTCACATTAATATATGTGATAATAAAAGACAAACTGCTGATGTCACCGATGAGATGAAAGGGTTTAATACAGTAATGTATGTATTCTCCTTGAAGCAAAGCAGTTCTTATAGTTTTAAGCAAATAATCCTAGAAAAAGTTCTATTCAAGTCCAAAAGAATTTAATGTTCCAAGTGATTTTCAGATCCTCTAATGCACTGGTCTGCCAATGGTTGTGCTATAGAGTTTTGTTTTTCTGCGTAGGGTTAGATTTTTAAAGAAAAAGAATTTCCCTGGTTTTCCTCACTGGGTAAACTGGCTATTTAAAAAAGACCCTGTGTATCTTAGTTATTGTAAAAAAAAAACAAAAAAAAAACTTGTCATTCCCCTTATTTTGCTGTATGATTGATGGACGCAATATGGGTTATAGAGTATATAGCTTAGTTTTACTTAAGATGTGCACCTTTCAAAAAACTGCAAGCTCCGCCTGGTCATTTTCACTTCCTGCACTTCTGAGGTAAACTGTTTTTTTTTTTAAAAAAAGAGCTGATAACTTTTTACATTTTATTTATATTTGGTAATTCATTCATTGCACTTTCAGAAGCTAGTATTATCTAGTCTGGCAAAATTAGTTTTCCATATTTTAATAACTGTGAAAGATAGTGTACTTTAGACTAATTCAGGTTGATTTTTTAAGCATATGAGAGCAGTGATTTTAGTTAGCTGTGTGCTTATTTCATGTACAATTTCCACAAGTACAATATCCGAAGAAATTTCAGCCACAGTACATAAAAGTGACATACAGGTACACACACATTCTCTCAACTGTGCGTGTTGCAAATGTAAGCAACTTCACCTTACACCCATCACTCTCTCCGACGTTCATAATAGCTGTAGAGTGCCACAACAGTCCTGATGTATCAAAATGGCATTTTCCAGAACTCATTTGAATAATGCACAATAATTCCAGAATACTATTTTAGTCTAATGAGCACTTTGTAGTTCCAATAAATAATCTAAACAAATGTTTTCTCTCAAATAATATCTAAACACAACATTAAATACGTCTGAAGACTGATATTAAAACAAGATAAGAAAGTGACTAAACTGTCCATTCCATGTACATATTCAAACATAATGGGTGTACATATATGCAAACATACATGCATTTTGCTCTAACTAGCTATGTGACTTTTTGCAAATATCCCACATCGTAACAACCTACCTGACCTACAGACCGCTCCGGTGGCCTAGTGGTTAGAGCGTCTGCCTCGGATGCGGGAGGTCGCGGGTTAGAACCCCAGCCGAGTCATACCAAAGACTTTAAAAAATGGTGCTGACAGCTGACTCGCTTGGCCCTCAGCATTAAGAGGTTAGTGTTAGGACTGGTCGGCCTGGTGTCAGAATAATGTGACTGGGTGGGACATCATGCTACATGTCTGCCGCATGATGTCCCAGTGCTAGTTTAGTTTAGTTTAATCCTCTTCGTGCCTAGTTGGCACATAGGGCGTCCACCGCTGCCCTCCATCGGTCCCTGTCCTGTGCCACTTTCTTTGCTTCTCCCCACGATAGTTTCATGGTTTTCAGCTCGGCATCGAGTGTTCTTCTCCATGTGTTGGCAGGGCGTCCTCTATTTCTCTTCCCTTGGGGATTCCACTCTAGGGCGTACTTCGCGATGTTACTGCTGCCTTTTCTCCAAGTGTGGCCCACCCATCGCCATTTCCTTCTAGAGATGGTTACAGTGATCGGCTCTTGCTTTGTCCTTTTCCAGAGTTCTTCATTGGACACTTTCTCAGGCCACCAGATGCGAAGGATCTGTCTCAAGCACTTGTTGATGAAGACTTGGAGCTTCTGGTCCAGCGCCTTTGTTCGTTTCCATGACTCAGAGCCGTAGAGCAACACTGTCTTCACATTGGTGTTGAATATGCGTATCTTGGTGTTGAGGCTGAGTTTCCTGCTGGTCCGGATTGGTTTTAGCATGGCGAAGGAGTGACGTGCTTTGCGGATTCTGGCTCTGATGCCCTCGTCTGTTCCTCCTTTGTTGCTCACCTCGCTTCCAAGATAGGTGAATACTTCAACATCATCCAGTGCTTGTCCTTCCAGTGTGATGGGGTCAGTTTGCTGAGCATTCATGCGCATAGACTTGGTCTTCTTGCCATTGATGGATAAGCCTACTTTGCTAGCAGTTTCTTGTAACAGGGTCGTTTTCTTCTGCATGTCTCCCCAGGTATGTGACAGGAGGCAGATGTCATCAGCAAAGTCCAGATCTTCGAGCCTATTCATCATGGTCCACTGGATCCCCATTGGTCTGTCAATGCCCCAGCGCTAGACATCACTATAAACTGTCACACTGCAGACATCGTAGCGATATGACTGAAAAATTGTTAAAGCTACGTTAAAAAATCTAAATCACACACACACACACACACACACACACACCTGACCTACAGGTAACCCATCCAATGGGAAATAACTTGATTCTTCAAAGAACATACCTCCACAGAAGTCAGTGAGAAATTACCCCAAAGTTGTCAACCAATTTTATTATTATTATTAATGATCATAAACATCTACGTCAACAACTCGTTATAGATCCGTTGCAATCTACTCTTAATATATTAATATAAGCTTTATACCTGTGTACAAGAATTAGCTATCTAATTATGGATGATCATTACAAAAATGTCATGAACACAAATTACACATAATATAGAAACAGATATATACCAAGAGTTACAAAAAATGTTGATATACATAACAATTTAGACTACACCTAATCATATCGCAAAGTTTAAAGTCTGTGTCTTTATGGTGTAGGAGATTTATTGCCTTACTAATGGATGGACAGACAGGAAGACATAATCCCCATCTTTTTAAATGATGCATGTGGATAAAATTCATATTTTTAAAAATTTCTTATTTAAACATTATGACTGTTAATGATAATTACAAATAGACTGTCAACGATAATTACAAAAAGATTTCAAATACTATTAATCCTTAGAGAAAAATCCTTGGTTGACAAAATAAACCTTCAGTGCAGTGTCTTAGGGGTGGGGGAATATGGTATAACGCGCTTGTCGTTACCAATCACTGCCATCTCGCCTCTGTCCATGTGTGTTTGAGTCTCAGCTTGGCCAGTGTGGGTATGTGAAAAAACTAACAGTAGTTTCCTGTGGGTCATTGGTTCTTAATGGGGTTTTCCCAGGTTCTTCCTCCACCATTTATATTGTCTATTATGTACAGCATTATTTTTTCAATCTATTCTATTAATGAGCTTACAACCGTCTTCCAATGTTTCATAAAATATAAATTTTCCATTCAATTGTCATGGCTGAAGAAGGAACGGTTGTGAGGTACATAGTGGCATGCAAGTAGTGAAAACTGCAAATAACCTATGTACATTTCAATTGCATATTACTTAAGTTTTATAATTTTAAAAATAAAGCGTTTAAAGTTTACAGTTCTTGTGTTAAGCTATCAGTAGGTGATTTCATGGTATTTGTGATAGTCAAGTTCCACAGATTACTAAAATTCTACTACTGTTGGCAATTTAATTTTTCTCCTTTAGGTGATAATTATAACCGATAATGAAATTATAATATTTAGTATGATACTGGATAACAACACTTTTTAAAACATGCAAACAATCACACAAACCATCATTTTTCTCTTTCCAAGAATACTTATGTGTATTTTGCAAACAAAAACCAAACCAATTCATTGAATCCTTGTAGGTCAAGCATAGATCTGATAAATAAAATCCTTCACCATAACAGTTACACTTCTGTGTCAGCTAAGTTAACAGTGAGTTTAAAGGGATAAAAGGATTATAATATATGAGAGTCAATGCCAGGCCTTACTTTTCACTTTTCAAAATAAAAGCTAAACCCTGGTCAAACATAGATCTGATCATGGTAAAAGTTGACACAGAATCCTTCACCAAAACTGTTACAATTCTGTCTATGTAAGCTGAGTTCACAGTAAGTTTAAGGGACAAAGGGTTTTTTATTCTAATTTCTAATACATGAGAGTCACTGCCAGGCCTCTAATATATTTATTTGAATATTTATGTTAAACAAATATTTTAAAATGTAATTTATGTGAAGATATACTTGAAACAAAATAAATAAGGAATATAAACTAAAACAATTCATGAAATATGATGTCCAGCTGAATGGCATCTGCAGAATACAAGGAAAAATGTTGAGTTAAGCAAGTAAATTGGACTTTAACAGTTTTCTGAATTAATATTAATGACATAAGAAACAGTTTCAGGGTATGTAGATAGTATGCACTACTATAAAAGTCGAAAGGATGAATACTGATAATTTCTACATAGGGGCTACAACAGTCTTGACATCCAATTCCGGTAGGTGAAGATATTTGGTTTTTCCAAGCATCAATTGGAAATCATGCTATCAACTAAATAATTAATAATGCAGCATTTGTAGGTAACAGTTTTGAGGTAAACCTCTTTCATACTTACTTCAAGTAATTTTCCATCGGTTGGAAGGATCTGGTTCTACAGTACATGCGTCTGTTTTACTCCCTGCTATTTCTTCTTTTGGCAATCTCTTTGATGAAAGTAATCCTTTTTTTCCGCATGATTTTTTTGTCCTCTGGGATGTGGGTATTCACTCTCCCATATTTACATGGAATCATCACTTTCAACAGTAACAGCCACTGTTTTTCGAATATGTATTCTTTATTCCTGTGAACTATTTATAAAAACAAAAAATGATGCCACACTTTTTAAGTCTGAATGTTTGACTTTGATTTTCTATATAAATCCAAAAGTTTGACTACTTTATGATCAGAAAATATAACTTATACAAGGACTAAAATTCTCTCGAGTTTTGTCTGGAATTTTAAATTTTTTAATTGTATGAAGTGGTGCTTCTTTAAATAGTACATTACATCCCCTCAAAGTTTTGTAATTCTAGGTTCAATAGCATGTATATTGCATGCCAAAACCTAATTAGGTCATGAGCTCAATGCAAACACTTCCACAAAAAGATTAAATGCAGGCCACAATGATCTTCTTTTGGGATTGTGTGATACAGAGATGTGTATCATTATCAGTTTCTTGACTTGATTCTAGCATAAACATTGCCATGAAAAAGAATATAAAAATTAAGGAATTTAAACCAAGTTGCTGAAGTGTAAATTAGAGTCATTGTGACCTGCTTCAGCAGCGTGGGAATTCTTCAAGAAGCAGAACTAGGCCTAGAACTTTGGTCAGATGTAAGTGGTTTTTAATTGAACTCATTGTGCAAACACTATTACTTAAATTATTTTCTTTTCTTTTTTTACAATGACCCAACTCTGACCTTTTTCTTTACAACAGACATAATACAGCAAAATCCATTTTCCTATGAGTCACAATGATCTAGACCACTGACTTCGTTTAAGTCCCAAAATCAACAGGCCACTTCCATACCTTACGTGCAAGCCCTACTCAAACTCTGGTTAAGGTATATGGTCTAGAATTTAAGGTAATATGCAATAAACATTTTTCTTCATTTTATCACAAAAGCCTTGACCTTTGACCACAAAATCACTTCCCAATGTGTAACTGAACCACATACTTTGGTGAAGCTACATGGTCGAGAACTGAATATTATGTATGGATCATTGCTCTTTTATTAGTAACAGTGATCTTGGTCCCAAAATAAACAGGCTTGTTTCTTACCCCAAGTGCAAGCCATCAACAAAGTTTGATCATGTTCTGTGGTGTAGACCTAATATTATTGTACAGAGACTATTTTTATTCTTTCAAGTTGAGAAATCTTGACCTTTTAAATTTTGACCCCAAAATTAATATTCATTTTCCTTACCCCAAGTGCAAGCCATCCACAATGTTTTGTTTGGACTGTGCAAAAACTATTTTTATTCTTTCAGTCAATGTGGTGTTAACCTTTGACCTTTTGAACCAAAGATCAACAGGTTTCTTCCTTATCCCTTCTGCAAGCCACTTTCAAAGCCTGATCCAAGTATATGATACAGAACTAATGTTATTGTGTGAAAACCACTTTCTTTAATCACAATGGTACTGACCCTGAAATCAGCAGACTTCTTCCTAAGCACAAATGCTAGCTAAGCCAGTCACAAAGTTTGGTAACTGGATAGTGGAGATCAAGTTGTGATGAAATGAGAGTAACAGACAAATGGACAAACAATAGAATACATTCTGACTTCGCAGGAATATAAAACCTATGTGGGTGGGTGTGATTTGGATTTTCAATGAAGCTTTCACAATTTTTGAGTCGTATCGCTTCAATGTCTGCAGTGTGGCAGTTTATAGTGATGTCTAGCACTGGGGCATCATGCGGCAGACATGTAGCATGATGTCCCACCCAGTTGCATTATCCTGACACCAGGCCGACCAGTCCTAACACTAACCTCTTAATGCTGAGCACCTAGTGAGGCTGCTGTCGGACCATTTTTAAGTCTTTGGTATGACTCGGCCGGGGTTCTAACCTAACATCTATATGGTCGCACAAAAACGTAAACCATATAATATCGATCATGGTGACCACTAGTTGCAAGGCTGTGGTACTGATACTGCATCAAACAGCTTGTTTGATGATTCTACCAGGTAAAAAAAGAAAGGAAAGCACAAGATGGATCTGGCCAGTGAAACGTGAAAGAGGAGTGTAAATACTAATCAATATGCAGCCCCTTGCCAAATTTCACAATTCCAAGTATAGCAGTATGTTTACCTGACCTAGATAAATAAAAAATCTCAACAAAAATGTACAAAGCTCATCTCCTTAGCCCCCTCTCAAAATGTACAAAGTTTGTCTCCTTAGCCCCCTTTAAAAATGTACAAAGCTTGTCTTGTTAGCCCCCCCACCAAATGTAAGAAGTTCATCTCCTTAGCAAACTCTCAAAATGTACAAAGGTCTCCTTAGCCCCCTCTCAGAGTGTAAAAAGTTGGGTTTCCTTAGCCCCTTCTCAAGTAGGTAGGTGCTGTTAAACCTGTTTACCAGGAACTCTGAAGAAAGAAATGTTGATGATGGTACTGGGGGTTATCTGGTAGTTTTCCTCAACTTTGTAGAGGTGAGCTAAATGGATATTACTTGGGAAAGCTGTAGCATTCTGCATGTTCCTAACTGTGAGCCATCAGTCGAAGGACTGAACTAGGTACTATGGTGTGACAATTCGAATAATGAAACCAGGTTACTTGACACTCTCCTCCCCTGAGCACTTTAACAAGCCAAAAAAAAACACACCAAAAATTGCCAGAAATTTAAAATCAAACTTTACTGACATATAGCAATACAAAGATGAAACAAAAATAGTTTACTCATGGGAATGTTTAAAAACCACTAGAAAGCAATAGATATGTTGCGATTTAAAAATATTTTTCTCACCGGAGTCTTTTAATGCCAATACAATGGATATGAAGACATCAGATAAAATATTTATCTCACCGGAGTCTTTTAATGCCAGTCACAAATAATAAATATCTAGAAAAAAACACCCATAACATTAGCATGTATATAACAAACAATCTGCAACAACTTTGACATGAAATATTAAAGGAATGAAGGAAGATGTCTGAACATTTATTTGCACTTAAAAACATTTTTAAAAATGTAGTTTTCATTGTACTGATTAACTATAGAATAATTTGTATTATTCTTGAACCTACAGACCTTTCTTCACACAGAAATATTGGCAAATGTCCAATTAAAGAAAATTTAAAAAATTAGAATAATGTCATTATTAGCTCTTATGCCTCAAAAATACTGATCAAATTCTGATCAATTTTGATTGTCCAAAGAAATAATAGTGAGGAATTATTAATTTTCCACTTGACTGCCCCAAGAAGCTGTGGTAAGTATTTGTCGATTTTCATGAAACTGCAACTGATGTTCAATTAAGTTATTAGCACTAACACATGAACTTTGATGTATATGGAAATTAAAGATGTTAATCTATGTTGCAAACAATGATAATTTAACTTTGTTTATGCCCGTCTCAAGGCAGGGGTGTTTTGGTATTGTCCATCCATTAGTTTGTCCCTAATTTACTTATGCCCATCTCAAGGCAGGGGTGTTATGGTATTGTCCATCCATTTGTTTGTCCCTAACTTTGTATATGCCCATCTCAAGGCAGGGGTGTTATGGTATTGCCCATCCATTTGTTTGTCCCTAACTTTGTATATGCTCATCTCAAGGCAGGGGTGTTAGATATTGTCCATCCATTAGTTTGTCCCTAACTTTGTATATGCCCATCTCAAGGCAGGGGTGTTATGCTATTGTTCATTCATTTGTTTGTCCCTAACTTTTGTATATGCCCATCTCAAGGAAGGGGTATTATAATATGGAACTGTCCATCCATAACTCTATATACACCCATCTCAATTAGGGTGACATAATATTGTCCGTCCATTTGCTTGAACATAGCTCTGTATACAATCCATTTCAAGTCAGGGGTATTATGGTACTGTATCGTTCATCCATTTCTCCATAATTTTGTATATGCCCATCTCAAGTCTAGGGTATTATGATATGGCACTGTCCATCCATTTGTTTGTCTCTAACTTTGAAGTCTCGGATATTAAGATAATGTATTGTCCATACATGTATATGTCCACAACATTGTAACAGTTGGAGAGATTTTTTAATGAAGTTTTGCCCAGGAATATATCTGGACAGTGTGCTGTCACCTGTGTACTAAAGCCACATCCTCTGCCTCATGATCAAAATAACCTTGTACTGAGTGTACATCTGAACCAATGAAAATATTTTCATACAACTTTACCCAAGTAATATCTCATGTACCAGTCACACTCTCCCACCGCCTCATGGATGAGGTCACAGCAACAGAAAATGTAAGTTTATGACTTCCATCCTTGTCCAGATTACAACTTTTGAATCACATATATATGAAAATGAAATGTTAGCTAATTAAATATCATATGTAGACAGCATGTAGCATCCTACAGCCACACACTATTCCTGAAGGTCAAGGTTATGGCAATGAAAAGTGTCATACTAATTTGCATCCTCGTTTACTGCATACTTTTGAAACAGTCCAAATATTTTAATGAAATTTTGCCAAAGTATTATGACTAGACCAGTGTTTTGCATACCAGTCAAATGTTCAGCCTCAAGGTCAAGGCAAGAAAAAAAAAAATACAAGCATAACTTGAACCACTGATGATAATGAAACTTTAGCTAGTTGTATATCATGTACAGCTGGTGTGTCATATAACAGCCATACCCACTGCCTCAAGGTGAAGGTCACAACAAGGGAAAATGCAACTCTCAAATGTATCCTTATCTGGAGTCTAACCTTTCAACCACTTTAAATACTTTTATGAAATTTTAACCAGGCATGTATCATTGTAAGATAGTTTGTCACATATCATAGCCGTACTCCCTGCCTCAAAAACAAGGTCATGGCATGAGAAAATGTAAACAAGTTACCTCTATCCATTACTTTTGAACCAATGTAGATATTTTAATGAAACTCTTGCCAGTTATATATCTTTAGTTTCTCACAGGTCTCAAGGTAGATTAGTTCTAAAGCTAACTGTGTTACCCACTTTAAATAAAGTCATTATTATTATTATTATTATTATTATTATACCACCTGCACTTAAAGTCAAGTTAACAAAACAGCACAACGTAACTCATTGGTACGTTTCTTTATCCAGAGCATTGCTTTCTAACTAACAAGAGATTTATTGACAAAACTTTAACCAGATTCACACCTTATCATACAATAATCAAGTCACAAGCTCAAAGTCCTGGTTCATTAGTAACAAAAAGGTGGCAAGCATATATAATCTAACCATATCAAATAATTCATCTGACACACACCTTCTACTTTAAAAAGTAATTCTTGCTTCTAAAAGATCATTGCTGCTTACCTCAGTTGAAGGTGAAATAATGATAAACTTTAAAACTGGTTTAAATTAGTAAAAACTGCTAAAATACAATAGCTGGTCACTGAATAAAATATTATTTCTTAATACTGATCGATCTAACAACTATCTTAATGATTATCAGTTATCTTAGTATAAAGCTGACATTCATGTTTTGAGCAACCTGATATGCATTACTCTGACACCTAGGCGGTGTTCCCTATGCATTATAAACAAAATCATATGTGTTACTCTGCCCTTTTTGAGCTGAGATTTAGCAAACATTTTAACACAAAGTTACTACAAAGTATTAAGGTGTGTACACTTTAACAAAGCAAATGTTTAATTATATACAAGTTAATATGGTGACATGCTGCAGGAGGAAAGTCAATATATAACTTGCAAAAAGCTTGCTAATACACTGTGCCAGTGAATGCAATCTTTCTACGGTGTCAGTAATGTTAGTGAAAATCGTAAACTTATTAGAATTCATCAAAATATTACCACTTACATGAATGGATGTTGTGTAGTTCAAAATAGTTTCTCGGTCAAGATGGGTACCTCATGAAAAGGATACATATAATCCACAGCAGAAACTCTTATCTGTATCCATCTACTGTAAATTGTACACATATAATCAACAGTAGAAACTCTCCTCTATATCCATCTACTGTAAATTGTACACATATAATCCACAGAAGAAACTCTTGCATGTAAACATCTACTGTAAATTGTACACATATAATCCACAGTAGAAACTATCTATATCCATCTATTGTAATTTGTACACATATAATCCACAGTAGAAACTCTCATATGTACCCTTCTACTGTAAGTTATACACATATAATCCACTGTAGAAACTCTTGCATGTATCCCTCTACTGTAAATTGTACATATAATCCACAGTAGAAACTCTTGTATGTAAACATCTACTGTAAACTGTATACATATCATCCACAGTAGAAACTCTCATATGTATCCATCTACATTTACTGTAAATTGTACACACATAATCCACAGTAGAAACTCTCATCTATATCCATCTACTGTAAATTGTACACATATAATCCACAGTAGAAACTCTTGCATGTAAACATCTACTGTAAACAGAATCCACAGTAGAAACTCTCATCTATATCCATCTACTGTAAACTGTATACATATAATCCACAGTAGAAACTCTCATATGTATCCCTCAACTGTAAATTGTTCATATAATCCACAGTAGAAACTCCTGCATGTAAACATCTATTGTAAACTGTATACATATAATCCACAGTAGAAACTCTCATCTATATCCATCTACTATAAATTGTACACATATAATCCACAGTAGAAACTCTTGCATATAAACACCTACTGTAAACTGTACACATATAATCCACAGTAGAAACTCTCATCTACATCCATCTACTGTATCTTGTACACATATAATCCACAGTAGAAACTCTCATATGTATCCCTCTACTGAAAATTGTACACATATAATCCACAGTAGAAACTCTCGCATGTATCCCTCTACTGTAAATTGTACATATAATCCACAACAGAAACTCTTGTACGTAAACTGTATACATATAATCCACAGCAGAAACTCTCATATATATCCATCTACTGTAAATTGTACACATATAATGCACAGTAGAAACTCTTGCATGTAAACATCTACTGTAAACATATAATCCACGGTAGAATCTCATCTATATCCATCTACTGAAAATTATACACGTATATTCCACAGCAGAAACTCTTGCATGTAAACATCTACTGTAAACTGTACACATATAATCCACAGTAGAAACTATCTATATCCATCAACTGTAAATTGTACACGTATAATCCACGGTAGAAACTCATCTGTATCCAGCTACTGTAAACTGAACACATATAATCCACAGCAGAAACTTTTGCATGTAAACATCTACTGTAAACATATAATCCACAGTAGAAACTCTCATCTATATCCATCTACTGTAGCAGCAGAGAGGGTGAACAGACCATTTTAGGAGCATTATTTCGTGAAAATAAAGCTTCCTACGAAAATGAAAATACAAGCATCAATAACGCTAAACCAAGACCTCTACGGGGTGTGATAGGTGAACAGATCAGATTTTCAGACCGAAATAAAGCTTCTTAGGACGTGTGAAAAAATATAAGCGTCAATAACGCTAAAGAAGCGATGGTAGACAGACCAAAATTTCAGACAAAATAAAGCTTCCTACGACGGGTGAAAAAATATAAGCGTCACTGAGACTTCTAACCAATTTATTTATTTATTTTTTGTGTGTCAAATATATTTACTTGGGTCGTCACCGTGTGTGACTTGACAGAATCAATGGTGTTTAAAAAAAGGTGGCGTAATTAAATCATTATTATTGATATAATACGCTAACCATAGAATCTCGCACAACTAAACTAGCTCGACAGCCACTAGATGCAATTAAAAAGTATCTCCCGTCCGTGTTTCTGTCAAACAAAAATTACAAGAGCGTCAGGAGTCTCAGGTGGAATTTACAAAAGGTACAGAACAGTTGTTTAAACCAATTGTTGAACCAAGAAAGAAAATTATTACAGCGACTGAGGCAGAACAAAAAGCTCTTGAGACATTACCTGGACTTCTTCAAGCAGCTCAACCACCACCCCAACAACTTCCTCAACCACAATCTGAAGTTCAACCTCTTCCAAAAGTTAAAACTAACATTACAGATAAATTTACGCTTGAAGGTATTGTCGCTATCAGGGGCCCAAACCAAATAATTAGTATTGCCGCGTTTGGATATCGTTATAGAGATAGGTATGTAAAACCCAAATATATTAACACTCTGAAATCTGCCGATTGGCTTAAGGATGTATATCGCATCGCTACTGATATTCCGCACATTAGATCTGAGAGAGATGCTAATCAGTTTGAAAATTTTAACTGAGCAGTACACAAGTATATTGAACAAGTAAAACAAGAAAGGAGAGAAAGAGAAAAAGAAACGAAGATGCAGCTTGAAAAATCTAGACGAATGAGGATAACAACAAGTGATTAAACAACTCTACCACCACCCTCGCAACCTTCTCAACCACAACCATCGCAGCCACAATCATCATCTCCTCCAAGAATTAAAATAAATATAGTATTTACGCCTGAATGTATTGCCGCTATAAGGGATCCAGACCAAATAATAGATATTGCAGCATATGGATACGATAAAAGAGAGATATATGTAAAATCCAAATATGTTAAAACTATGAATTGTGACAATTGGATTGTAAATGTATATCGTGTCGCTAATGATATTGAGCAGGTCAGACGTGATGATGAAAATTTTGCTAAATTCGAGCAGGAAGTAAACGAAAAATAAAATCAGACTTTATACCAGGTAATGAAAAAGATACAGATCCTGGCCCTAGCGCCACTGGAAGTGGTCTGTCCAACGGTGGCCTTGAAAACTTTGTCCCAATAACGTCCTTGCCGACGTGGACAGACTAGAAATCCTTATTGGAGGAAGACAAGCCGGCAATGAACTAATGAAGCAGCTGCTATTTGTCAGAGATTATTTACACGCGGTATCATGGACATTAATGTTCATCGGTCCCTTATTTATGAAATCGTTGATGATTACCGCAATGATTGAGGGTATACAATTAGACCAGAGACAAGAAATTATGATGATCATACATAATGCTCAACGTGGACCTGTAATGGTCAGGGTGATAAATTCGCGATTACCTACGTATAAAGCGATTTACAGTGATGGGCTTGGTGATGTTGTTCAGGGTCTATTTAGAAGGATAGCCCCAAAAGCAATAGCGATTGAAAAGCAACTGGGAATGAAAGCTATTGACGTTGTTCGTGATAAAGGTATCGGTGCTGTTGGTGATGTTGCCGGTAAAGCATTCTCAGCAAACAAGGATAGACTAGCATGATTAATACGCAGACCTCAAGCGGTCCGACCTCAGACAGTAAAACTGGCAAGCACTGAAGTTATGCCTGCAAATGTTAGTAAAATAATAAATTAAGCTGCAAATCAAAAACTAGCAGAGTTTGCTGGTGTACCCGTGTCAGAAAAAGAAAAAAAAAATATAACTGTTAGTTTGATAGCAGGAAGTGGTCTTCGTGTTAGACGATAACAAGTATAATAAAATGTTCAAACGTGTATCTGATCCAGTATGTGACATGGACACGCCAGTACTCAAGGATGAGTCTGTGTGTGATTATCAATATTATTCTTATGAAGCACGAGAACCAGACAAACGTGCACGAATCGAACTACAAGTCCAGGATACATCGAGATATTTCATGCCCTCTGAGGCATTCATTGAAGTTCAGGGTAGACTCGTAAAAATCGATGGTAATCCTTATGGTGTTGCGCAGGGTGGATTTGCTAATAACGGAATAGTGGCACTATTCAGCAGTGCACGATATATTATTGATGGTAAAGAAATCGAAGAATGGCTCAATGACGTTGATGTTGCTACAACAATATTGGGGCTATCCCGATACAGAGATGATTATGCACGGTCCGCTGGTCCGTCAATAATGTTTGCAAAAGATACTGTTGATCGCGCTGAGGGCCGACCTTATACTTTTCGGTGACAAAAAAATCACGCTGTAGCTGCCGACGTCGACGTTGAACATTTATACTTTGTAAATGCGAATTTTAATCTGGGATTCGCAGCACGTAAAAATCAAATTGATGCTCAGGGGAGATTTAGCTGTGCAATATCACTGTCACATGTCTTTGGTTTCTGCAGAAATGTTAGAAAAGTTATCTTCGGGGCAAAACACACACCTGCTCTTGTTCGAAAGGGCACGGACGACGATGTTATCTGGCACGCTGAAGGAGTTGATCCAGCTGCAACCGTGGCACTTCATAGAAATGTGATACTGATAAAGCTGTCGTTGTGGATGCCAATAATGCCACCATCACTCGCTGAAGAACAACGGCTGCTTTCTTTCATGGACAGGGGCGGAAAATCAACGCTATCATGGTTGACGATGACTACAGACTCGATCACGAGCACAACTGTTGGCTCATTTGCATGGCAGACCGCATCACAACAGGGAGTTTCAGTACCGCGACATCTATTTATAACTTTTCAAGGTATCCGACGACAGAATTCGCAAATACGAAATCATATGGTATTTGACCAACTTGGGGTTAGTGAAGTTTCTTTGAGGATAAATGGACATCAAGAACCGTCTGAAGAAGTGTTGCTGGATTTTGAAAATAATCACGCTGCACGTGCTTATCATCGTTTGATGACATTCATAGGATGTGATCAGAATGTTGATTCTGGGTTGCAAATATCTCAGCAGGATTTCTCGACGTTGTATCCGATCTACTACTTCTCGCTGGAACACCTAGATTTGTTTAGACAGTCAGTCGCTGACATATATTTTCGTGCTCGAGTAGGTGCACTGCCAGCCGGTGTTACTGATTATAGAGCAATCGCTGTTACACTCTCAGACAAAACAATGTTGCTTGAAGGTGTTGGTGGACGAATGAGAGTTACTGATGCCCCAGTGGAAAACATGTAATTAAATCGCTCATGATATTATAATGTCATATCATCATGTTAGTGTTACTCTTACTCCTGGTCAGATTAAAAACTACAATCAGTATCAAAAAGGAATTGTGGAATAAAAATATTGCTGAAATCAGAACAGATCGCAGGTGGACAAATAAACTATCACTGACGGAACGTCAACTCAGTCACTTCTATGACACCAAACGATCAAAAACCAGAGTTAGACTTAATCTTCCTGCGGGTGCCGTTAGCGACATTGCTAAGACGGGTGGTATATTTCCACTTCTTGCAGCTATACCAGCGTTGATGTCAGCTGCATCCCCAGATATGAGCAAGTGTGTTCGTTGCATA
>JAECUM010024735.1:0-22981 GCA_016617855.1 Megalonaias nervosa
GTTTTCTAGGTAGCCCGTATTTTAAACACGCATTTGTAAAATTTCCTTTATGGAATGTTCAAACTATGCCATAATGATTATTCCAGGGCACAATGTGCCAATCAAATTTAGTTTAACAACCATTCATGTCATGCCTGAAGAACCCAGATGTGTAACAGTTGCCTACCTGAAAAAACATGTCGCAACAAGAACGGATCAATAAGAACTGTATACTTCGCCACCACATTTTCATATGTGGGACTTTCAACTAGTTTGCAGGAGTTCTTGCACATCATTGTTCATACAAATTTTGTAATGATTCACACAATCACACAGCCCAACAGCATCTCTCTTTAAGTACTTTACATATCAATGCCTTTTCGCTAAGTTTCTCTGTTGCTTTGCTAGTACTTCCTATTAGCCATGCAGGGAATAAGTTACACTAATTCCTGATTGGTAGTTATTATTTGACCTGGACCGTAACAAGCAATAACCACCAAAGAGATTTCAACTGAACATAGTTCACTGTATGACAAACAGGTAGTATAGCTTTCAAATGGACCAAAGTATATAAGATAAAATTCAACATAGAAACTTGCGTTAAAGTGGCTATTTAATGATGAGTAAAGTACTTCATTATACATGTGAACACATTTTTAATGTATCCTATATGCTGAACATGCTGCTGGGTTAAGATAATTAGCATGGAATGGGGGGGGGGCAGATTACGAACCATGTCACTTTGTTTTAATTTGCAGACAGCGAGCAGGTATAGTCTTTTTCATTTTTATTAATCAAAATGAGTGCCTAGGACTGCAAATGCAGTTTCAGCTGAATTCTATAGTTAAAGAATAAGAAGGCAAACTAATACTAATTATTCATGACTGTGGAAGACTAAAATTCTCCATCTCTTGTATCGATATTTGTATCTTCAGAGCAAAAGTATTGATGCACTGATATATCGATGAATCGTTCCACGCCTAGCTCAAAGAAAAATCTTTTGGGACACAGGCCCAAAAGGCTCAGATGACATGAAAAAATCTAACAAGCACCGACTCCAACTCCTTATTTTTGCCCCGGTTGCAATTTCCATGTGCCCAAAATTGCCTATTTTTCAGTATATTTTTTTTTTAAATTGTTGCATTTGCTACACTTGTTATATGAAAAAAATAAAAATAAAATCATATTAAATTGACTCATGTGTTTATCTGAATTTCAAAAAACTTCACCCAAATCAATGTATTCCTCCAGGTCCTGAGGTCAGCCATAATTTACCAGTCTTCCAACATCTTGAAATTCAATTTCAACGTTTCATCAGCGCAACTGAAGTTTCCTCTGATATTCTAGTTTTTCACTTAATAGTTCATGATATTAACTGATGGGAGGGGGATCCTGCCAGGGTCTCAGCCGAAACTCCATGGTTTTCCATGCTAGAATTTTCCAGGGTTTTCCATGCCAATATTCCATGCTTTTCCATGTCTTTTTTTCCATGATTTTCCAGCCCACCCTGGAAGGAGCCTGGAATATTAGGCCAAATACTCCATGGTTTTTGATGTTAGAGCTTCCCATGCCTTTCTATAGTTTTTCATGGAATACCATGGAAAATCTACAGCCAGTGCCCTCCACCCCCCATCTAAAAAAATAATAGAAACTGATCTGGGCTCTACAGCTTGAAGAGCTGGTAGAATGAATACTTTACTCAGATATATGTCGCTATAAACATTATCTTTAGAATGGTATTAAAAGGTCCTCAATACCTAAAACTGTATTTTCAACTTGTAATAATTATTGCATTTCATCTGAAATATCAAGCACATCATGAAAACAGCTTAGGATAAATCACACACTTCTGCACAGTACAAATTAGATTATGATTGTTTTATCAATTCTTATGGTGACAGTTAGTTACATGTCTTTTCAGAGAGAAACAGTGCTTGAAAAATAAGATATTCTGAATATTTCAGTACATTGCACAAATCCAAGGCACTCAACTCCACTTTTATCTGACCATCTACTCAAATGAAGTCACACTTTGCAAATACTGGTCATACTTAATATAGGAATCAGTCATGTTTATCCAAATCAGTTGTCATTACAGAAAGCAGTGATGGTAAGAAAAGTGACAATGTACATTTATTGTAAACTGCAATTGCCTCTGACAGAAGGAAGTTGTTACCATACAATGAGAATAGATTGATGGAGGTTCACTGCCTAAGAAATATGCTAACATTCATAAGGCAGAGAACCCACAGATCATAAAATAATCAGCTGGTTGTAACCATATAGGAATCAAGAGAGACATGTGTATTCATGGGAGATAACCACATTACTTACTATGCTCCACATGTTGCATAAGAATGGAATATGTTTCTGTTCCAGCTTGGTACATCATATTGTATCTAATCAAACAGTATGCATTTAAGGGCCTTAATTTGGCATATTCATGTATTCCTGTAAGGATAAAGTGTAAGAAGGAAGGTTTTACCTAAATTTGTTGATGTGGTAATCTAACACTAACACAGATGTACAAAAAAAGGATTTTATGTGGTGTTATATAATTTTCAAATGTATGGATGGCTGGAAGGCCTGCATACATATATGGGCCTATAATAAACTGTGTAACATCTTAGCTTTCACCTACCCACCCTGAGTACATGCATTACCACAGAAGGAGTATTACCCCATAACACATTATGATTGGGTTTAATGTATAGCTGAAAGGTGAATCATATCAATGAACAAAACAAGTCACTTGATGTGAAATTCAGCTGTTAATATGAGGACATTTATTTAAAATGGATTGTACCTAGAAAACAAAATAATTAAAGCAAATCAATGGTAATTCATGTGTGACAGATCACAACATTGTACAAGAAAAAGCATGACTATTTTGCTCCCAATCCCCTTGACACACTCTCGTCATATTTATAAAATCATGCATTCCAATAAATCTTCAACAAGAGAGAGATCTTTCTTGATATTGCAATATATGCCAATGACCAGCTAATAAACAATCCTGATTCACATAGCCATGATCACGAAAAACCACTGGCCAATATATAAAGTTAAATGGCATGAAGATGATTAAAAGATAAGTTTGGTCACAGAAAAAAAACCCACTGCATACATTACTAATAAATTGACAATAGCTAGAGTGATTTCATACTTAACAGTCATTACCACTGCTGTGTGAGCCCCAATCTGGCTAATTTGCATAGGCAAAGTACACAAGTAGCACAACACAAGATGTTTAAACCTAGGTAAATGTTTAGTCCAACTTTATTAAAGACTATTGGCTAGTTCATGATTTCCAACAAAGTTTCCTTGAAGATATTACAACACACATAAAATGTTATTTTGGCAACTGGACTCAAAAGTAGTGCCACTGTGGGAATGTGATTCAAAATGTCAAAATGCTGCTGAGATTCTGAGAAGGATGAGCCATTTGCGAAGCTAACAAAATCCTGCTAAACTATCAGAAGTCTTGGTTGAAGATGTTGGACCAGCATGGGGGAACATTTTATACTTTCAACATACTGCAAACACCATGATATCAACATTAGCCAGTCTGTATCATATGACATTCAGCAACACCGCGACACTAATTTACATTGTGGCAGATGAAGAAAGATCATTTTCAAAATTGAAATAAATTCAACACGATCTTGAGGAAAGTTTCAACAACAGGACCATCTAGCCCAAAGAGTGCAAATATAAACTCTAGTACCATTTGCATCACCTTTAAACCCCAATGCACTGAGAGCAGAAAAGTCAGCAACTAAAAGTTAATACTGTTCTCCAATGTTTAATGGATTGTAAAGACAGACCTGAGCATATTTATATTTAAGGAATGGTTGTGCTTATGTCACTACAAGCACTAACACACATGTATGCATGTGTGTTTATCTGATGATGACATATCACAATTCAAAGTTTAGCAGTAATGTTTGTATGAAACTGTTTTATGGATAATTTTTGTAGGCTTATATAAGTAAATACCATATGCAAAATTTACAATGCCACTAACTTGAATATGCAATCCCCAACTCATTCATTGACACCACAATGATTAGGCTGTCTGGAAAATTGCCACTAATGATAAATGCAAGAAATAACTTCCTCTTCCTATCAATGTCTGTTGCTAATCCTCCATAGGGCCTTGGGTGGCAGAATGGTCTAACGCACTCACCTTTACAGATCACTTACATCTCACTTCTATCTGCATGGGTTGAAGTCGGTTTGGGTATGTAAAAAAAAGCTTGCCAGTAGTTTCCCCTGGGTCAGTGGTTCTTCCAGTGTTCTTCTTCCACCAAATATACTGGCTGCCTTGTATAGCCAATAATGTGCTGAAAAATTACATTAAACCAACAAAACCAAAACAAACTTGTTATCCCCCACAGCTACATATCAGCCTGCACACACACAATCACACACATTTCCAAACTGTACGACATGAAAGTTAAGTTTTGCAACATGTGGGTCCAACTGACAGGAACTTCTTCAAAATGCAGTGCTTATTAACAACTACAACCAATTCATGCTACTTGTAACATTGATTTAAAGTATTTATTAATACCTACACAGAACATTAACCTGTATTTGACTTGTGTTCATGCCTGTCTGTTGTCCTCCAGCTGTTGGTGTCATTGTGTTTCGGGCTGTACAGCTGTAGGTCCCACTTTTGTTTCTTGACACAGAGCCGAAGTACAACATGGATGGTACAGAACTCTCCCCAATGGGGGACCAGGAGATCTGGTCAGGTGGTGGGTTACTAATAACCTGACAGGTCACATTGAGGGGTTGGTATTCTATCACCTTGTATGGGCTGGTCAGCCCCTGTATGGATGGAGGATCTGGAAAGAAAAATTTAATGTCTTTATAAAGACTGAACAAACTAGACATCAGTGTGACATAAATGCACATCATTATAAAAATTCATATACAGTTTCATTATGATATCTCAAAAATAGACGGGAAGATATTAACTGTCAAAAATATGTGACAGATTGGCCATTTTTAAATTTTATTTGAATGGTAATAACTCTTAAAATACTAATCAGATAGAGTCCATTCTTTACAAGATATAGTGTCTAGTAATATTACAAGAGTTTACCAGGTTCATGTAGATACCTCAGACTATTAAGGAAATATATGTAATTACAATTTTCAAATTGGGGAAAATAATTCTAAAGGTACAAATCTAACAAAGCTGAAGCATACATAATACAATAACTTGTCATGAGCATACCATTTTGTCTGTTCAGGAAAAAAAGATATCATGAACAGATGGACAGGAACAAATTGTAATAAAACTAGGTATAATTCTTACAATGCTGATTTGACACACTCCACTTATTTGTACAGGATACAGTCTCCAGGTATGATACAAATACATGTCTGGAAGCTATAATGAAGGGTCCAGGAGATAGTAAGCAAAGAAAAGTGTGATGGAGTTGATGCAGATATTAACATACAAGTGTCCATTTGCATCAGAGTTTCAAAAAAATCAACCAACCAAATCAACACTTCTCCCCTGTGTTTAAAAGTTCTCTGTAAATCATCCAGATATGTGAGATACAACTAATGTAAGTTATTGTGTGTTAACCATTTATATTCTATATGTTACATCAACCATGGCCTCTGACCCTTTGATCCCAAATCACTAGTTTTCTTTGATACCCAAAAAGTAAGCAATGCATCAAATTTAAGGTCCAGGCATGCAATGTAGAACTAATGTAACTATGCAGAAAGCATGTCAGTCACAGTACCCTTGACCATTCACATTTTAGCCCAAAAATCCTTCAGGTATTCCTTGTACTTGGCTGAGATCATGGATACCTCTGCTACTGACTGACTTTCGAGTAAAAAAAATATGATAAAAGTTTATCTTACGAGCAGCCAAATGTAAATATATAAATGCAGTAATTATTAAAACCTCAAGTATGCACAATCAGCTATCATAATTTTTGCATCTGTTAATGAGAGCAAAAATAATTAAAAATTTAGGCTATTTTTAAATCACCATTTTGTTACATCATCATCATCATCATCGTCACTTTCCTTGAAGCAGCTCTATGTAATTTTAGCAAAGTAAAGAGCAACAAAATATATCATTATGAACTTATTAAAGACAAAATAACATGTAATCAAAGGCCAGAAAAACATACCTTTAAAATTTTGCAAACTTTAAGACCCAGAAATATCAGTCATACATATAACTCGTCATGTCCCCAAAACTGTGTACTATTTATTGTCCTTTACTGTGTACTATTTATTTTCCTGTACAATTACATCAAAGACACCAAGAAGAAAATAATAGCCCCCAGATACTCAATTCGTGTCCGCAACATTATATGTGGAATCCATTGTTTCACATGGGGACCTTTTAATTTGGTGCTCAAATCATTCTCTAAACATCATGACTGGGGCACAGGAAATTACATCATTAAAACATGCACAGATATTGGCACTTGACTACAAGCACTTCCAAACTGTCCACATAGTTCCAAAGTTGTTATATTTGGAACCAAATGTGAATACTGTACAATCAGAGGAGAGCCAATTTTGTTTAGGTAGCAGAAGTTTCATCTGAGTCAAAGGTAACATAATTAAATTAGATCATTGGTTGTAGTAATTGTGATGTTAGAATTGGTGTTTCTGAAGAAGGGATGTTCTTTCACTGCAGATTTATGTAGGCTTGCTTGAATCTGTAAAAATGCGCTTACATGGCTGCCATGTTTCTTGACCAACATACCATATTACTGTTTTTGAATTACAAGAGCAGCATTTAACTTAGGATTTAGTAATGGCTTTTGTTCTTGTACTTAATTCAGTAAATTTGTCCACATGCAGGAAAGTACTATGCTGCTTTAACTATATCTTCTGGACTATCAAATTTGTTAACACTAATAACTAAGACACAAAAGTTCATTATCTCTCTGTTATCTCTATATATATGCAGAACCATTTGACATAACTACATATTTTCTCTCCATCCATTTATTTCGCTTCTATTTATATTTTTTATGAAGTTATGGGTTTTTCTAACATCACATGTAATGTTTTGTTTAATTTGAATATTTATAGATCATTTGCCATCTTAATTAGGATTTGGTGTCCAAGTTATATGCATAACTAATGCAGTTTTTAAACAAGATACGGTTATTTAACATATAATATTGTTTTTTCACATGTGTATACCCAACCGCTGAATATTGGCAAATGGGACAGATCAAATTAAATAATAAAATGTATTCAGAATTTTTAAGTAGGAAAAAGTTAATCTTGTGCATGAACTGCAGATAACGGTGTCCAATTATGTATGTTCATTACATGTCAACTTACTCGTTTATGTCAAGTTTCACAGAAAGTTTGTTAAAAATGCTGTTAAATTAAATATTCTGTATTATTATGCTTGTTTTTGTCTATACCCACTTGAAATTTGTGCAAAAAAAAGACACCAAGTTAAATGTGCAACTTTTTCAACGTGTTGATTTTCTCGTCATGTCATGTCAAAATATGAATCTCTGAACTCAGTTTTATAAATATTCATTAAATATAAGATCAAGGGTATGCAACCAGTGCAAAAAAAAGTTGTTTACATATAATCAATTTTTGGTATATATGTAACAGTTTTGGGACCCAAGATCTCGGCCAAGCACCCTTGCAAAATGTGCAAACCATCCAGTTTGGGACTTGAAAATGATGAGAAACTCAATTTACTGTGCATAAACCATACTCCTTTGTCACAATAACCTTAACCTTTTGATCAAAAGAGTTCTCCCTTAGCCCAAGTGCAAGTCATCCGCAAAAATTGATTTTTCTTATTCCAGTTACAGTAACCTTGACCTTTGAACTTTTGCCCAAGAAATTAACAAGTTTCTTCTGTATGCAAAGACAATTCAGTCACAAATTTTGGCAAATGAAAATGATGGAAAATTCAAGTTAACATGCAGAAGAAATTTGGTAACAGGCAGACAAATGCATGACAACATAATACACTCCACCTCATGGCAGGCATACAAACTTGTCTTCATATCTACATAGGGTTTATGAACTGAACAGAAAATACAAACAAGAGCTTCAAATGATGAAATTGCTCACCTGCTGCAATATACACAGATGAAAACAAGAGCAGTTTGCTTAGCAGTCGTTTTAGTTTCAATCTACTGATTTTGGTTAAATTCTGCTGAGCATTTTTAACATAAAAGTCATTCAAAGGATTTTCTACTACTACCTTTCCACAACAGCTATTTTTCTTAGCATCATAGGCACATACTTTACATTACATTGCAAATATTAGGATAGTTCATTAGCATATGAGCATGCATTTACAAACATCTGAAAAGAGCTGATAGAATTGTGCCTACAATGTGTGTGCATGTGTAGTTTGTGTGTGTGTATGTGTTGTGTGGCTGAGAGATTCCCATTCATTCTCTTTGTCTCTACTCTCAGCCTCTTCTCTTGTATAGGCCTCAAACAGTGCTGCTCTAATAAATCAATTACGCTCTGCAACATTCCTGCTGTATAATCCTGGTTTTGGAAAGTTTTACAGAAAAGTTTAAAGATAATTAATATGTATCTTTATTTATAATAAAATGATAAGTCAAGCCAAACAAGCGCACTACAAAAAAGCGCTGGATGAAAACAGAAACAACCCGAAAGCTATCTGAGAAGTGTTTACATAGTTTGGTGCAGGGAAATGTATGAGTAAAACTGAAATTTTATCCCTCAATAATGAGAGCATTTATACCAATAATCAAACTGACATCTCAAATATTTTTAATGACTTTTTGTTCAAATTGCTGAAAAACTTAAAGAACCCAGAACTTCATCTGATCATCTAAAACTCAAAACATTTTGTGCTAAAATACTACCAAACAATATAAAGTTTGAAATTGCTGAAATGAATCCTGAATTTGTGTTGAAATATATATATAAAAAAATGGGTGATTGTAAAGCTACAGGGCCTGGACTGCATATGATTGGACCAAGGCTACCAAAGGTAGCTGCACCTACAATAGTAGACGGTATTGCTTTCATTTGCAATGAAAGTATTAGGTCTAATAAATTTCCACAAACATGGAAAAATGCCAAGGTTACACCACTGCATAAAGTGGGAACAAAAGATGACTTAAATAACTTCAGACCCATCTCTATCCTTCCTTGTCTCTCCAAGTTACTAGAAAAACATGTACATGATTCTTTTCTCAACTATTTGAACACTTACGATCTTATTCATGATAATCAGACTGGCTTTCGACAGAATCACTCCTATGCAAATGCACTTATATCTTTGATTGATAAATGGCTGAGAGCATTAGATCAAGGAGAAATGTTAGGCACTATTATGGTTGATTTTTGTAAAGCTTTTGATCTTGTAGACCATGAAATTTTGCTTGAAAAACAAAAATTCTATCAATTCAGTGAAAACTCCCGAAACTTGTTTACTTCTTACTTAACTGATGGAGTGCAAAAAGTATCTTTAAATGGTCAACTTTCACAACTGTGGAGTACCACAGGGCTCTATCCTTGGACCTCTGTTATTCATTCTACTTATCAATGATTTGCCTCTTAAGATAGGAGCTTCAATTTTTTCCACTGACCTCTATGCAGATGATACTACAGTCTGATATTGGTAAAACCAAAAACGGTACTTGAAAGTAACTTACAAGATGCTCTAAACAGACTTAAAGTATGATGCAAGGAAAACAGTATGATCATAAATACAGAAAAAATGAAATCCCTACCAGTTACAACACAACAAGATGAACAAGGATAGATAGCAACAAACGCCAGGTTCTATTTGATAATGTGAGCCTTAATACCACTCAAGATAAAATTCTTGGTGTATTCGTAAATAACAATCTTACTTGGTCTATTAAAATTATGCACATTTCAAAAAAGGTTAATTGTTATCTTTTGGCTACTGAGGAAAATCAAAACATACATTCCTCTTCAGTATATGGTCATCTTTTACAAAAGTAATATCCAGCCATATCTTGACTATTGTAATGTAATTTGGGGTAACAGCTCTAATTCAAACATAACAACACTTTTAAGACTTGAAAAGTGGGCTTGCCATTTAATTCTAGATGAATGAATAGACAATTTCCAGGATACAATGAATAATATAAAGATTTTAACAATACATAAAAGAATATTTCTTAGAAAGGCCAAATTGATGTATAAAGTATCCAGAAAAGCCATTCCTATCTATCTACGCAATATCTTTCACCAAAGTGATGCTGATGGTACCATACTCCAAAGTTAAGGTCCATAAGAAGTAAAAATTACATGATACCAAGGCTAAAGAAGGAACTGCTTAAAAACAGTTTTCAATATACTGGTCCACTGGTATGGATTAACATTCCCAGTGATGTAAGGCAGGCTCCTAATATTTCTTCTTTTCATAATCAATGTCTCAAATGGATGAAATGTTTAGACAATTGAACAGTTCTAGTAAAATAAAGCCCACCTGCTTTTCTGTAATTTTGCATAATTTTCACAGTTGAATTTTTCAATGCAGGATGCTATTTTATATATGTTTATGTGTTCACAGATGCATATGCATATGTTCCAGACCTGTTACTTTGATTTTTAAAATCAATTATTTAGTGTCAAGGCACGTTCTTCACATCATGTTGTAGATACTATATATATTGCACATAACACACAGAAGGCCTCAAGGTAGATTAGTTCTGTAACAAATTTAGTTACCTGCACTAAATAAAGTCTTTATTATTATTATTATCATTATTATTATCAGGATTACTGCTGATGTTATGTATACAGTATTGAATTTATATTGTATGCTTCACCTGTTTCATTGAGTGGGAGCAGAGCCCTGCCCTACCTGACTTTTGTCCTTTTTAAAGACATTGACTTCCATTTGAGTTCAAGGCCTAACTTTATGAACTAAGAATATTCTAGAAACCCGACTTTGTATTGTTACAAGTCTAGGCTCTTACAAAAAATAACAGAAAAGAGTGAAGACAACAAGCTTTGTAAAATGTAACAAATAATTTATTTCTCTAGAATACCAAGTGAAAAATGAGAAAAAAGAACTTATGGTTTTATGAATCAAATCCAAGAATAATCCAAGAATTAAAAAATAGGAGTCCTGGTAATAAAAAGTCCTGAATAAAACCGAGTTCAAATCCCGATGAAATCCAAAATGGAAGGCGACATCTGTTGTAGTCTGTGACGTGCTGTTGTGTCAACAGTTCCCTGACGAATCACAGGAAATATTATTCCAGTTTTGAATTCAGTATAACTTTTAATAAATGTTTTTTATCCAAGAATTTTGTAGTAGCACTTATGCATTTCCAGGGAAAAGAATCATTTGAATTTGATAATTTGAAGAAAATAAAAATTCAACTCAAACTGGTCACAACATAAGAAGAACTGAACGTGTGAATTGTTTGGAGCCTGACTGCCAATCTTCTATAAAGACAATAGTTATACACTAATTTAAGATGCAAAACAGATTACCCGATGAGGGTCAATCTTCTAGAAAAATTAGAAGTTTGTAACAATAAACACGTTTCATATCACATACTCCAGGTAAGGCCTTGACTTAACAATTCTTACTCTGAGAAAGAATAAAAAAAAAATTTAAAAAAAAGTTGTTTACCAAAACTGTCACCGACTCTGAATCAAGGTCAGAAACTAGATACAGTATTTCTATTATTAGGTGTTTATCAATGAAATAAAAAAAAAAGAATCAGGTCGAACAGAACTGAACTAATATTCTGGAAAATGTCAAATCCAGTAAATGAAGTTACTTTACAATAACATGTAATGGAATTAAAAAATTTAAAATTAATAATTAAATTAAATATACATAACAGTATATAAGTTACTTAAGTTTTCCAGCAAATACTATTGTATCATATGTCAGGTGAAAGTTTGCATATTCAGGATAAGGTAAACAATTATTCATTCCTGTTCAGTCTGTGGAATCATTTACTGAAGATTTGTATTGGTGTAAATTTTACATTTCTCAATGGGACTGAAAACAAATTAAGTGCATTTTTTTGCCATAATATGTATTCTCTTCAAAATATAATAAAACAGCCAGTTTTGTGCACAAATATGATTTCAATTCTGATGTTAGAATAATTAATATAAGTCTGTGTATTGTCAATTAATGAAAAAGGAAGACTTGTTTATCTGATAGTTCACAGCTTCCACTAGCATTGTAAGCTTCCTTCACAAGCTTACTGTCGGGTGACCACTGATGACATCAAAGCTTTGCATTTAATAGGCTCTCACAAGTTTTCTGGTCCAAATTTCCCCTTGAATAACTTTGTGTTTTGCAAAGAACTGATAATGTCCTCTCTATAACTGCATTAGAAGTTGTAATGTCAGGACAATTATGCTCAGCCTGCAAAGACATTATAACTTCAGTTTCCTGTTGCTGGGTTTGAAGGTTGCTGATTGCTCTCCAATTGCCCTCCAAGGTGTGTTCACTCCATGGAGGAAGTTCCAGACATGGACCAAAAGTCAGGCAACCAATACTTGTTGACCACAGTGTGTACAACAAAAAGATCTCCAGAGGCAATACATGAACCTTTAAGAAATATTAAAACTAAAACCATAATACAAGCTTTGATAAAAAATTTTCAACATCTATTGGCTTTCCCAATTCCATCCAGTCTGATCAAAGGGTAAAATTTTAGTCTTGAATTTTCCAACAAGTTATACAGTTAGGCATCCAACAGTTTAAATCTTCTGCTTATCATACTAAACATTATGGGACTTTGGAAAGATTTCATCAAACTCGGAAGAAAATGATTTGGTCATATTTCTTCATACAGGAAATGATTGGGATGAGGGTGTTCATTTTCTATTGTTTGCCATCAGGGAATCAGTTTTACAATTATTTGGTTTTGTCCTTTAGAACTTGTTTATGGACATACTGTTTCTGGATCACCGAAGTTATTAAAAGAAAAGCTTCTTTCAAATGAAGATTCCAAGATTAATCATCTGGACTATGTTTTTGATTTCAAATACAAGTTGTCAAAGGTGTGTAAACTAGCAAAACTAAACTTCACTCTACTCAGTCAAAAATGAAATAAGGTACGACAGAAATACAAAGGAAATGACTGTGACAGAGTTCCATCTCTATTGCCCATACCTCAAAATCAAAACTGTCTTCAAGCTAAATCTCATGGTCCTTAAACAATTGAAAAGAAAAGAAATTACTTAAATTATATTATTAACACTCCTGGGAGGAGGAAAAAAAAACCCACTTTGTCATATAAATATTTTAAAGGAGTATTTTGGTAGTGATAGCCCCATTAATCATTCACTGTAAATTTCCTGATGCTCCAAGAAAGCAAAATAAAATCTACCATGACATTAACATCGTAGATTCTACACCTGTGAAATGGCATCCTTACTGGACGAATCCTCTTAAGTAGGAATATTTGAAAAAAAGGAATTCAGTATTTGCTAGAGAATGATTTCATAGAACCAAGTAACTGGAGTTCACAATGTATTCTAGTACCAAAACCAGACAATACATTCTGCATGTGCATTGACTATAGACAAGTCAACAGTATCACCAAGACCGATTTATTTCTGATGCCAAGACTACAGGACTGCATTGAGAACATTGGAAATGCAAAATGTGACACAAAATCTCACCTTTTAAAAGGATTCTCGCAAATTCCATTCAAAGAATGGTAATGTTAATTTTTTTTTTTAAAGTATTACAGATGAAATACTGAATAGGGCATACCCATCTCCAGCTTAACTAACGCCATTTTTCCCTCAAGTTTATGGCCCTGGAGCAAGTGTTAGCTGTTCAAGTCAGGGCCGCTGTTCACATGTTCATTTTGTGGATCTTTTGATTAGTGGGAAACACAGAACAAATATTTTTGTCACGGCAAAGGCAACACAAAAACTTGGTTACAGTAACATGCACATCTTATACCATGTTAGGAAAATATGAATGAAATGAGCAACTATACAGAATGAAATTTTTCAAAAATATTTAAATATATGGGAAAAAAATCTTTGTTATTTAATAACATTGAAAAAAAATTCACCACATTTGTAAATGTGGTAATTTGCATGAATTTTGCATGAAATAGTTCCAAGAAAACAGACGGGTTTCTTCAATGTAAAACCACCTGTCATGGATTCATTCTATTCTGATGCTATGTATGTAGCCGACCAGTCTAAATTGACAATATATGATGCCTGATGTCATACCCACCCCTAAAATAAAACTCTGGGATGTATTGATATGATTGATGGATGTTATATGACTGAAAAATGTTAGAGGAGAGGGATTTTGTTAAACCTGAAAACATGTTCCACCAGACCATCATCAAGGGACGAACTCTGGCAGGTCAAGGATAATACAACAATCATCATTTGTGGACTTTACAACTATTCAAATGTAGACATGTAGACTAGTTAAAGTAAGTGTTACGCATAAATAATTTTCAATTTCTTTTGTGTCTATACTCTTGTACTAACTATTAATAAAGATGGATTTAGCCAATTTGTGACAAAAAGTTTAATTGCAGATCCAGATAAGTAACAAAAATAAATGTACGATTTTCCTACAGTTTTCTGTAATTATGGTGTGTAATATATAGATTGCTCTTTGTATGCTCAGATTACACTTTTTTCACTAATAGTATTAATAATTAAGTTTATATCTCTCTTGGGAGCTGGCATGTGTGAACCTACAACAAAACAGTTCAGGTTCACATTAATACAAATTCCCTTTGACCGGGTACCCAGATAACCGATCTTAGGATGGACAGATACCCAATAGAAATTTCTCAAAATTTTGACATCTCTATTCATCAACGATTCATTTTACATATACAGCTCATGATAGCAAAGAGACAGAAGAATCTGGACCGTTGTCTGCTTGTTTGGAAACTGATATTAATGTAGCCTCTTTCATAGTTCTTGGTATATCACTGAAAATTTCCCAAAGATCAATTACTTATGGTTCTGGTAGGGTTACAGAAACAAGCAATGCATTTTTCAGGCCCAGCAGATGCATCATGGGCCTTGTTCAAAGCATCCGTAAGTTCCAAATGTGAAAAAGGTTGTTTATAACTATCTGAATTAATTGATGTGAATTTTACCTGTATCTTCTCTTTTTGATTTTTCAGCCTTGAAGAATCTGCTGAATAAATAGATGAATTTTAGAAAAACTATCAGCAATTACATTTGCTATGCCATGCTTGGAGTTGATGTTTTTATTAAGGTATTTAATTTTAGATGTTATAAAGAGTTGTTGTTTCTCTTTACCATTTATTTTGCAGTCTAGATTTGGAAAGGGGTAACCGTTCAAACTTGGCCTATTGGCCTTCTTTAAATTCCAGAATGGAATTGGCTCATCAATGGTAAATTTAATGTTCTTTAGAGTGATTTGGAAGAGGTCACTGTTCTGAAGGTCATCAGCAGCCTCCAGTCATAATAAAAAATTACATATCTATGCATGTAAATGCACCTGTTCCTGGATATAAATATGTCAGCAATTAGGTGTTATATAGAAACAAATCATGTCTGGAAATTAAATCTAACACCATTTTTGCCTTCATCATTTATGTACTTCAATCCTTATAAATGTCACGGGCATTGAAATCCCCATGTAGAACAAATGGGGTAGGCAGATATTGAATGAGGTTGCCTAATTCTTTGGTTGCAAGTTGGTGTTTGGTGGTATATTTAAATGGAACAAAATCTAATCAATTGATGAAGAGTGACACTTACAGCAATGGCCTGCAAATGTGTTTCATGCAATGGCATTGTAAGGGGCCCTGTTACTCACAACAACTGACGCTCATCCTGAGGCCTTATCAAAATATTTTAAGGTGTTAAAAAAGGAGTAATATTTAAGTGTGATGTCCATATCTTTCAAAGTGTGATGTCCATATCTTTCATGCAGACAGAATACTGTAGGATCATGTTCATTTGAAAGCATAAAAAGATCACTATAGTTGCTTTTAAGTCCTGGACAATTCCATTTTACGATGCCATTCTTCATTAGGAGATAAAAGTAGAGATGGTGTGGACCTTTTACAAAGGAACTCTTCTATATGCTTATTTCTCACGAAAAAAGGGTTAAGCTCTCTGGTTGCAGGTCTGGATCCATCTCATGTACACTGGGAAGTATCTTCTGCATCCATGTCCTCAAAAGTCGCCAAACATATTATGCAGCTGTATAGGGTCAACAGAGCCCTTGTGCTGCTTGATCGTGTTCTGTTTATTTTTGTTTGGCGATTTTTCATGTTGAGGTATTATTAAATGCTGGCTTTGTGGAGTCTGTGTCCGTTTAGCCTTATAATAAGGAATGGCTGAAGATATTGCTGTATCGGGTATACATGTTTGGGTATGTGCATCTCTTGTTATCTTCAGACTGAAGACTGATCTTTACTATAGTTGAAAAGGTTGGGCCATGTAGGGAGGTTATAGATTCTACCATCTTTCTGATCTCTGGAAAAGGGATAATTGAAGTGTATTTCAGTTTCCCTCTCCCACTTCCACATTTCAATGTCTTTTGAGTTGGTGTGAAGATCTTTTCCACAGTTTATACAATGTGGGGATGGCTTTACACCTGTCTTCCTGGTCACCACGCTTCTGACACTTGAAACATCAAACTAGGTTTGATGTGTATACCTGCAAAAATCAAACTTTTACTACTTCTGGTAGTGTTGGTGTTGAAGGTAAGTATGATGGTGTTTGTGTCTTGCAAATATCAGCCATATTGGATATGGATTCAACAAACTGCAATGACACTTTGGTTCTTCATGCCTTGATGATTAGAGTGTCACTGCCTCCCGCCAGTAATGTCTAGCACTGGGGAATCATGCTGCAGACATGTAGCATCATGTCCCACCCAGTCACATTATCCTGACACCAGACTGACCAGTCCTAGCACAAACCTCTTAATGCTGAGTGCCAAATGAGGCAGCTGCAAGTATCATTTTTATAAGTATTTGGTATGACTCGTCCGGGGTTCGAACCACAACCTCCTGCATCTGAGGCAGATGTTCTAACCACTAAGCCTCCGGAGCACTCAAAGAACATCTGAATTTTCTTGACATTTTCTGTCTCACCTCTTCAATCATTTTCCACAAACATTGCTACCCAATTTTAATTTTTTCATGCTTTATCTGTGCTGACTTGACCATATAGTCTTTTTGTCTACAAATGGTGATAGTGCAGCAATCAGTTTTGACTCATCTTTTGACTGAGTGACCATGAAGCATGGGAATCAATCCATGCTGCATGGTTCATCATCTGAGTCAGACAAGGGTTTTGCTCTTTTAAGTTAATGTGGGGGTTTTTATTATCTGTTAACCATTATGTGTTGTCCCTTCAAGAAGCTCAATTGATCTTAGTCAAGAATACATGATCTTTGTAGTGTATACACATGCAACTGTGAATCAATATATTCTTCTGTGCCAGCAATTATGTTAAGCTGACTTGATAGCATGGAGTCAGGTATGTATCTCATTTTTTACCAGAAATTAACCCCCAAAATGACCCTTATTTGTCGAACATGGAGAAAATCATCGTCAAAATTGGTAACTGAAACCCTGATATATCGCTCATTTTATCATCGAAAACAGTAAAGAGTATCCAGAAATTTGAATCAACATTATGAAATTCTCAATTTTTAACAAGTCATATATTTTGTGAAATTTTCCTTCCAAACAATATTCTTAGTAAATCATAATTAATATTCAACATAATTTGGATCGATGAAAATGCATGCTGTAGGCAGCACTTTCATAAATGTTGTTATGATTTTGGATCTAATGTCATTTCTCAGCGCAAGATGGGCTATCCATGGTGCCCACTATATCTTGCAGAAGTATCTGTTGTACTGAATTAAAAGCTGACCTGCTTTGTATTATCATGTTAATTATATATTTTGTAGCAAATCAAATAAATGGAGTGGAATAAACAGAAAATTAAAATGCATGCAAATCCTACCTGCAAAACGAGCCAGAAGACCATTACGGTCTACATAATATAATTCAACCATCTTAAATTAGCCTACCAACTCATAAATGTGATGGGACCCCGAGTGGCCGAGTGGTCTAAAGTGCTCTCCGTTACGGATCACTGCCATCTCACCTCTGTCTGTGTGGTTTCGAGTCTCGGATTCGGCCAATGTGAATATGTGAGAAAGCTTGCCAGTAGCTTCTCGTGGGTCGGTGGTTTTTTCCGGGGTTACCCAGGTTCTTCCTCTACCATTAATACTGGCCGCCATGTATAGCCTATCGCGTGCTGAAAAATGGTGTTAAACCCTACAACAACAACAACAACAACAACAACATAAATGTGATCAAAGACAGCAGGCAACCATGCAAAATGAATAAATAAAAAGCATTGTTTCACACATATGGTTCATTATGGAGAAGCAAGTTTAAGAAGTTGTAGTTAACTTGAAATTCTTGAAATGGCACTGTCAGATTTCATGGTATTTTACTAATACAGCAATAAAAAAATAGTTTTTTGATGTTGACATTTTATCATGAAATAAATGTCCCTGGTTTTTTAAAATGGAATCTTGCTTGGTAGTGAAACAAATCAACAACATAACATAAACATTTACATTTGTTAAAAAAATGCCATATGTACCACCAAATCTAAGCTTACCTGTATTTAAAAGGACTGCATTATGTTTATCAATATTAATAAAGACTGTCAGCTTCCACATGCCTTGCTTTAGATTCAGCCTACAATTGTTTCAGCTGTTGCTGTCATGGTTTTCTGGCTGTATACACACAAAAACGCTAACTACAGGACACAAAAGTTGACAAATTTTGACACTTAATAATAACTAGAACCATCCATGCTACTTTTAACACCGACTTGGTACTCACAAAGAACATCAACCTGTATCTGACTTGTGTTCATGCCTGTCTGTTGTACTCCAACTGTTGGTGTCATGGTGTTTTGGACTGTACAGCTGTAGGTCCCACTTTTGTTTCTTGACACTGAGCTGAAGTACAGCCTGGATTGTACAGAACTCTCCCCAATGGGAGACCAGGAGATCTGGTCTGGTGGTGGGTTACTACTGATCTGACAGGTCACATTGAGGGGTTGGTACTCTATCACCTTGTATGGACTGGTCAGCCCCTGTATGGATGGGGGATCTGGAAAGAAAAATATATTATCTTTATAAATACAGAGCAAACTAGATGTCAGTGTGACATAAGCTCTCATCACGAGACAAATGCATACCAAGTTTCACCTTGTATGGGCTTGTCAGCTCTTGTATGGATGTTGAATGTGTGTGTGTGTATATATATATATATATATATATATAGTATGTACGCTGTATCAATGATATACCACGAGATGTATAAATTTTTCATTAAAAGGAAACGAAGCTTGCTGAGTTTCCTTTTAATGAAAAGTTTATACAAAGAGTGGTATATCATTGATACAGCGTACATACTGCACATATATTTTATTTATATCACATACAAATACATATATTTGACCTTTGAACAGAGTTCAGATTTACTACAGGCAGCCGTGTATTGACCTAGTGAATGAACTCCTCACATCCCTGAGTGTGTCCACTACAAAATGTAGTTCTATGCCTTTAGTGGCTATTTGCAATCACCTCTGCATATTGATAAGTTGTTTTCTTTTCTTGGTTTCTAGTTTTCTCCACATTGATTAAATCAATATAATACACACTTATGATTTAAACATGAAAGATCGTTTTAATGATAAAAGTAGAGCACTAGCAACACTTTGATAGCTATGCCATTCACATACCGGTGCATGGAAATTAATGTGGAATAGAAACTAAGCCAACTGACATACCAACAAGAGGTAATTAAAATATTTTAATATATTTACAGTTGATCTAAGTCATTATTCTGCTTTAGCAATGGTACAATCAACCATAAACTCTCTCTCTCTCTCTCTCTCTGGTCGGTTTGACTTTAAAACTCTGTCTCTGTCTCTGTCTCTCTCTCGTACTTTGGTCGGTTTGGCTTAACTTTTACCATCGTAAGTCCAGAGATATTGTGGGATGACACAAACAAAAATCCTCTACGTTCATCATTTCATAGATTTTAGCCCGTATCTTGCTACTATGGTCAAGAGAGAGAGAGAGAGAGAGAGAGAGAGGCCTTTGGACATTTTCATATTTAAATAATAATAATCGATTTTTTAGAACATTATGGTATGTTTAAGAAAAAACAAAAAAACATAACATTAAATATATCACAGTATGTGTACCACGTAACCAAGGAATTAACTGGTTTGCAACATTGTATCATTGATAAACACTGTAGATAAATCCCAAGGAAAGTGCACATGTATCGTTACGACGAACCATATTCTTGTAGGTTACTTGGTGTAATTTCTATTTCAAGGTTTTAATCCAGCCCAAATTCCTTTTCTCTCTCACTCCACATTTCTGCGCAGTTTGTCCATTATGCATGAGAGGGGAGGGGAGAACAGAAAGCAGAAAGGATTGTGATGAAAATGTGTACCATATTAAACTAATTTAGAAAACGGGGATTATTATTACTTTTCATCGTTATTTTCATACGTCACTAGTGACTAATGTGTGGAAATTGATCATTGATCTAGAATCAACTGCAGACGCTCGCGAGAATGTTTATATATGCGTATTATTGCGGCATGGGCAGATCACAATTTGATATACCAATAGTATTGGTATATCAAATTGCTTTATACCAACACTTTAAATGCATGTTATTTTTTAATGTGTGTGTGTGTGTGTGTGTGCACGCGCGCGTGCGTGCACGCGCGCGCCCTGGCAGTCCTTCCCATCAATCTGAATGCTTGTAATACATGATCTGTACATATCACCTGAACACTTTTGGGCCTTAACTAGTCCAGGCTAATGCACTTCTTAAAAATATGATGCACTCCTGCTGGCCATCACAGTACATTCTCCTGGATAAACCCTAATAGTTTGCACTCACTGGAGGCACACCTGGCACTTACCAGGCTGACATCTGACTTTTTGATGAGCTGAACCAGTTCAAGTTTAGGTTACCAAAACAATTTAAACATAGTCAACTCAACAGATGCATATTTATGCAGAAACAATAAGAACAAAATGCATGGCCTCAAGGGCAATGGTCTTGATTCTGTCCAATGCACAGAGACACTGGTGTGCAATATACAGGCTGTATACAAGCAGTGTCACTGAGGTCACATACTGCCCTTTCTCAGCTGTGATGAAAGCCCATGGCATAGAATGAAACAAAATACCATGCCCTCATCATCTGGATCTCTGCACCATACTTGAGAGCTTTTCTTCCTTTTGCAAATGGCATAAACAGTTAAATGAAGTTCCTTCCCCACACAATTGAGGCATATACCATAAGCAATGATACACTGGGCATGCAACTTGAAAAGTTGGACACAATGACTAGATTAGAACAACGAAGTTCACATAATGCCATATCTTACTTTTCATGTCAATATAAACTCCCAGGCCAAAGGGTTGTCAGGGTGCAAATATCACAAACTGGGTAGGCCAGGTGACCTGTTTCATTTCTTGTAGTGAGGCTGCGTTTTCTGCACGTGGCTGAGGAGAAGAGTATCTGCTCCATCTCAGTACAGGTCATCTATATCCGAGCCACCTTCAACTTGAACACAATCTTGTATATTGAGCTATTGACCTGTCCAAGGTCATGTTCCAACAGTAAATTCAGGCAATTTCGCAAATGTCTCATATGTAGGGTTTTGTGTTGTTAATGCAGTCGATGCTCCAGTCCTTGACCAGTTGCTCCATGCAGGTGGAGCACATGCAACCCTGGAAAACCACTTTCTGGTGGGACCAGTAATCTATAATAAAGTTGGCATTAGTGCAATCATATGGTATGCCTGCATCCCTGCCCACCAATGTGTAATGCCAGATGCACTTTTAAATGCCAGCATTCTGGATTATGAAAGCGAGCTCCAACACATGATGGCCATATGAAACCAAGTGGATGATTGCCAGGGGAGTGTTCTGTCATGTATGTACAGCATGTTAAAAAGTGTATGGCCCTGGACTCAATGCCCTGTATGACACTATGGCCAGTGTGTTACCAAGTGTGAGCATACTATTAATGCTGTCAAGGTCACTGATTGTGGAAAGATCTTTAACAGATCAAAGCTGCATTAAAGGGTGCAGAGGTCCAAAGAAAAAAGGACCACCTCCTTGCACAGCTATGCAAGGCTAAGGAAAATTGCTAGCCACAAGCATCTTTAAAGAATTATTGCACTAGTGGAAAGTGCATTGACAGTAGTGACAAGTGCACCAACAACATTAGAGCAAAGTAGAACTGACTTGGATATGCTGTCATTAGGTCATACTCAGCACTGCTATAGTGCTAATAAAGCCAAATATAACATTAACACATACCCAATGAAAATATAAGCCCCTCTTGTATTTACACTCGATGAGCAATCTCAATTACTGATCAAATAATCAAATTAAACAATGGACCATAACCATTTGTTAAGCATTAATGGTGTTGTATATGTTTAAACCTGCAATATACTGTCTGAAGTTGACATGGAAGTCACCAATATAACCTTCCAAAATGATGTAGTTGCTAGTCAGGCCAATGACTATACCTATATATCTAAGTTCGACTTCACTCCCCTACAATGCAGGCATGCAGACATGCTGATTAAAAAACAAAGCATCATCCATGCAGACATATTTTAGTACTGCCTCACTCTGAAAATGGCAGTTATGGCAGTAATTCCAATACCCCTGATTCTATCCAATGCATAGAACCATAGCTATGTAATATGCAATTTTCAGGCTGTAGAGTTTACCTACTGCTTCTTGCAGCCTTCAAGTTGATGAAAATCCATGGTACAGACCACTACCTGCCTAAGCCAAAATACCATGCCCCCATCATCCTGATTGACTGTTTTGAACTCACCTGCACAGCACTCATGTGCTGGTTTTTGGTGACTAGCAAAAACAGCTGCCAAGCAAGATTCAGGCTGGTAT
>JAECUM010024737.1:0-72151 GCA_016617855.1 Megalonaias nervosa
AAAAAAAAAAAAAAAAAAAAAAAAAAAATCATGAACTAAAATCTGGCTTCTAGGGGTCGATAATATAATAGCTACTGAAGGAGACTTTAAGAACAGTTACTTAAAATCACAAGGAAAGCAAAATTTACCTCTGGCTTTTATCAACTCATTATAGGTAGTTTAATTAATTACGTACACAATATCATTTATAACAGTGTTAGATTGATCAACTGAAATGAGTTACCTGACATACGACCGGAGATGCTGTTCTTATGCATATAGGATTTGTATGCCTTTTAACGTTTTTGTTTATTCCACCTTCTTTATTTGATTCAAAAGACGTAATTAACATAAGAATTGAAAAGGAGGCCCGCTTTTTATTTAGTGCAACAATACAACAAATGTTTCCGCTAGTTCGATATCAAAACACGGTCAGCACTTAATCAGGTTCTCAGAGAAACGCTCGCGGACATAGCTGTTACGGTAGATTGACACATTTTACGTTTAATTACAAGATGACACATTGCATTTATGATGATTACACTTAAAAGGAACTAAAAGATAGAACTAGAACACAAATTTCAATTGATAAAAAAATTTATTTAATTGGTATTTATTTATCAAAGAACTGCCTCCACTAGGCGTAAGTGACATTATCGTCGCTCAAAATTTCCTTGAGTATCGTTAATAACGTTGTACTAAGAATGTCATTTGTAAAGAAAACGTAAAAAAATTATGACTTCTTTATAAAGTTGACATTTCATAATGTTGATTAAAATTTCCAGGTCCTATCTACCGTTTTCACGATTTTCTACAAGCTGAACAAATAGGAATAAATTGTTTGGCTTTTTTTGGTTAACAAATGGGATCCACGCCTGACACCGCGTTATGAGCGGGTTCGCGAGTTAACAGGGCGCGAGTTATCGAGGGAGTGGTACTTTGATATCATAGAAAAGAAAGTTCTTTTATGCCATGTCTTATCACTGTGGCCAGCATTTTACTGTCAAGATTACTTATATCTGAATTTATTTTCTGCTTGATAATTCTTGTTCACAATGGCTTCTACAGACTACCTTTTATTTTCATTTCATTATAATTAATACACTGCATAGAAAACTGACCATCTTCATTCTACATTCAGAGTGATACTCTATTCAAAAGGAAGTGGTTAACTTTTTAGGCAGCAAGGTTCCAAGGCTCTGTTCAACACTGACCCATGGGAGTTAATTAGTGAAGATATATTTGATATGCAGTTGTTTTATTTCAGCTCTAAATGCAAGTGTTCTAAAGCCCATCTTAATTACAGTCAATCAGTGCTGTCTCTTATCTGTATTAGTGAACAGATTTGCTGGTCCTGGTTATTCAATGATACATCAGTCTCTGTTAATTATCAGAGCACCTGCCTTAGTTACATGGTCTTCAAGTATCAGAGCTTGTAGTTCTGAGTCAGTGATAATTTAGAGAAGATGGAAATAAAGGTGTAAATATAATCAATAATTTCGTGTGAATGGCTCCCCTACAACTGTAAAAGTGTACAATACTTAATAGAATGGAACTTGCAGTTTAGTAAAAGCACTGAAGAAAAAAGGAGAAAAAACTCTTGTATTCAAAACCATATTACTTGAATTTTTTTAAGCAAGTACATCAAGCATAGCCATGTACATCTAGAGCTGTGTCTATTCTAAAGTGATTATTACAAGCATTTTTAAGCTGCAAACATTCTGCCCCCATAATTTGTGTACCCCCCCTCTCTCTCTCTCTCTCTCTCTCTTACTGACGTATACTGAGCCTCCAGTTTATAATAAAATGGGTAAAAGTACCAGTAGTACCCAAAAGCTATGATGCCGTAGCTATTACTTTTTCAAAACCCTTGTTAACTGTATGACCGTTTCTGTAGTCTGCTCTCAGCATACTCACTAATGTTTCTTATTAATAAATGATTAAATTATGTAGTAATTTTGATTGGTTTGGGTTTATAAATCAAAAATCTTTTCCCACAAATAGTCAAATAGTGCTGATGTCAGAAATTACTGGAAAAAAACCTGGTTAAAGATAGTCTTAACAATTGTGTGCAGAAATCTTTTATCACCTCTCTATCAAAATGTATTTATTGTATAAATTTTAAATGAAACTATATAACAAGAAATTAAATCTGATGCCACTGTGTAAATATGTTTAAATATGTGTTTTACATATGTGATGCATATAAAGTTTTGAACAGAAGTCTTCTAATCTAACAATTATGGTTCGGTTAATGTATTATGGTTCACTAGTTAAGGAATTTAATAACCGATGCAGCCCTAGTGTGTATTATGCATGCATGCAAATGTCACTCTAATAGTATTTCAAAAAGGATACATATTTGTATGGCCATAAATTTTATTAAAACTGTACATACACAGTTACCATTTGCTTATGAAAAATACAGAATTCATGGAATGTATGCTGAGTGAAGCATTCTGTATCAAAGTACATAATATCAAAATGATTTCAACATGTTTCCCGACTGGGTTTAGGTTATATCCATGGTTACAAAGTAGGATACTAATAAATTATACATTAAAATGACAACAAAGAAAACATTGCTAGTAAAGAAAAATATATAACTGGCCCACGTAAAAATAACTTTATGTGCATCAAATCATATAACCAAATAAATGGCAGTTAACAGTTGGAATTACACTGCTGATCACATAATATAATTCTAAATTATATCAAATAATTAACATGTATATAATAAAAGAATTGTAAATATTGTCATAAGATGGGGATCTCAATACGTGTATAATCCAAGCTAAAACCTTGCATTAGGAAATGTCAGAAGGTTGTGTGTATCAGTGAAAGTTGATTTGCGCAAATGTGCCAAGAATTCCAACAGGACAATTTGGGAAAGCAGGAATATTATTAAAGTTGAAAAAATACAAATTATATCATGTCAGTGTTTTTTTTATGCCACCACTGTGATAGCAGAAATGGCCATTTTATTTTGCTCATATCCATCAGAACATTTCTCTGTCCTTATATCTGTACATCTATATGCCCATTCAAAATCCATTTTAGCACAATGACAAAATAAAAATATTCAACTAAGAATCATACAGTTATATGCACTTTATCATGACTATAAGAAAATAAATTCTTAGATTACCTGGATATTACAGCAGTCTTTCAACTGCTTGTATACCTTTTTGAGGGGACGTTGAACTTTTGATTGCACAAATTCTTACCTCTATTAGCAAACCCCACCTGATATTTCCTAACATTTTCACATAAGTTACCAACTTATTCTTAAATAAATTTAAACCAAAGGCTAGCAGTAAATTGCCTGAAAAAAATTATCAAAAGAGTTGTTTATTATTATTATTATTATTATTATTATTATTATTATTATTTCATCTATGTGCAGCCAATTGTTTTCCAGCAGTAACAATATAGACACTTCTAAGCAATCATGGTAGGTAATGATAATCTGTTCCAATATATTAAGATAATTAAAACTTAAATCTGTAGGATGGAGCAAATGAATTAGTTTATGATAGATTAAAAATGAAGAGCATAAACCATACTGTTACTGAATTGTCTGACCGCATTTCATACAGTCCCTATTGAGTAATTTGGTTAGTTTCCAGTCCATACCATGGGCG
Organism: Megalonaias nervosa; assembly: GCA_016617855.1. Classification (NCBI taxonomy): domain Eukaryota; kingdom Metazoa; phylum Mollusca; class Bivalvia; order Unionida; family Unionidae; genus Megalonaias; species Megalonaias nervosa. Next base: position 3,624 of record JAECUM010024737.1, read on the forward strand.
CCCTCACATAGGGGCAAGGAGGGTCACTTTCCCACCCCAACTGATTTCACCTCTAAACATGACTTAGCCTCCGTCTGTAAAACATAATAGCTGACCAATACATGTTTGCCCCCAACTCAAAAATAATTCTGTGGATGCCCCTGGTCCATACTTGCTTAGAAAGTTGGTCGTGGTACATGGCAGGTGCAATGCAGCTGTTTAGCAACCAATGGGGCCTTTATAAATTCTTTAACATCTGATCAATCTATTTAAACAGAAAAGAAAGAGAGCATGAGAAGAATAAAGTAATGTTTTCTGATTTGAAGATAAAATACTAGACACCAATATGTTATTGCTTTCCGCAACTTCATATAGTTAACTAACTAGTTATCCACATGTTTAAAAAAGGGTCAGGATTATATGATTATTCCAATTTCATGTTTGTTTTTATTCGCTTCACCCTCTATACAACAGCATAAATGGCCAGTTGCTTATGTCCATCAGTATGTGTCTTTGTCATTATGTGTGTTTGTTTGTATGTCCATCCTGAATTCATTTTAGCACAATAGCAAAAAGCCAAAAAGCTACAATCATATAACTTTGGACATGTTATCATGGTTATAAATAACTATACTGATTACACTTTTTAAATATTATGCAATTCTTTAAAAATGTTTTTCATATATTAGTTTAACATTTTGGACTTGGATTTTTAACATTTGGACTTGGAAACTTTTGGATGAAAACCTTGTTAGCACAATTGGCAAAAGAACTTGATTATTGTTAAATATTATCACACAAGTTACTTATTCTTAAATATATCATCTCCTTGTTGGCATTAAATATGTATGAAAAAACTAGCTAAAATAGAAATTATTATTATCATTATTATTTTTACAACTGTTATTCATATTCATATTACTATTATTATTATAATTATAGATTTCATCACTGTGTAATAAATAAGTATTACAGCAGCAAGTTCATAAACATTTCTAAGCTCTCTTTGTCTGTTAGTTTTGATGATATCATATTACACGCTTTTGTTTTAATAAATGTCCAAGCAATTGCAAAGTTCTTAATTTATGTTTGATTCCTAAAGCATAGGAATTTTATTAGGAAATGTAAATCAATGGAATGGAGCAGGTGTTTTAGTTATCTAGATAAAATATAAAGAGTTTACACAGAGTTGTTATTTTAAACATCAGACCCTATTAAAAACAGTTTCAAGGAAGTAATTCATTTGTATGTAGTAGCATTTTACAGCACCCAAGAACAGTTATATGGTAATTTATAGAAATGATCAGGTTTCACAGTATGCACAAGTACCTGCCTGGCTAGGTTTTAGGATAAAAATTTGATGTCACTGTGTTGGTCCCCCCTACCCCTGCAGTAATAAAATATTTAAAAAAATAAGTAATGCAAATAATTTTTACGATTGATGATAATAGGGGAGTAAGGGGAAAAGTGTGGGGAAACTGACAAAATGTAAATAAAGAAACTTGACCCTGCCAGGTACCCTGCAAAATTTCCCTACCTGTCCATCTCTAGTAATTTGTTACACGGACAGAAAGATTTTAGGACATAACATCAAATTTAGCACTACTTGACACAGACCAGGTGGGTTTATGTATGATATGTTGTACATTGTCTGTCTATCTGTTAACTCTAGCTTTATTACTACTTCTCTTCAACTACTTAGACTACTGCATTGAAATTTTACACACACACACAACCACTCCATGGTTTAGTTGGTCCCAAAAATAATGGTGCTGGGTGGACATCCAATATGGCATCCAGAAAGGACTTTATGAAACCTTGTTATTGCTACTTCTCCTGAATGGATGATCCTATCAGTATGAAGTTTCCACTAAAAGTGTTCTTATGATGTCCAGTTGGTCCCAAAGAAAATGGCGCTGATCTGATGTCCAATATGGCTGCCACAGCAGTATCTTAAAAATCTTGTTATGGCTACTCCTTTTCAATGGAAACATATATTGCCATGGGAGTTTTACCAGAAGACTTCTTATGATGTTGAGCTGATTTTAGTTGACTACAGTGGCAATCATGAAAATCCTATCACTTCTCCTGAATGAATGGTCATATCAGCATAGGGTTTTCATAAGAAGACTTTGAAGTCTAGTTGGTTCTAAAATAAACATTGTGCCAATCTGACTTCCTATATGGTCAGCACAATGGCTATCTTGACAATCGTGTTATCTCTATTGTATTTTCACCAGAAGACTTCTGATGATTTCATATTTGTTCAAATTGGAAATGGTGCCAATATAATATCCAGTATGGTCACCATGGCAGCCATTTCAAAAATAGAAAGTCATATCAACATGGAATTTCCATCACAAGACTTCTCAAGACTTCTTGTTGGTCCTAAATGATAATGATGCCAATCTGGCTTCCAATATGTCCAACATAGCAGTTAAACTGAAAATCCTGTTATTGCTGTAGAATATCAGAGATGGTTTCAACATTCAGCAGTTAAAAATAAGAAATGATCTTATCTTGAATTCCTGATCAAAACTGTGAGCATAAACGTTGTGATTGCCTTTGAGAGAATTTTGATCCATTCTATTTACACATTTGTTTACCTTCGAAAATAATACTTTTCAGAAGGACCGCTCTGGTGGCCTAGTGGTTAGAGCGCCTGCCTCAGATAAGGGAGGCCATGGGTTTGAACCCTGGTCGAGTCATGTCAAAGACTTATAAAAATGGTACTAACAGCTATCTCACTAGGTGCTCAGCATTAAGAGGTTAGTGTTAGGACTGGTTAACCTGGTGTCAGGATAATGTGACTGGGTGTGACATCATGCTACATGTATGCAGCATGATGTCCCAGTGCTAGACATCACTATTAACTGCCACACTGCATATATCATAGCAATATGACTGAAAAATTGTTAAAGCTACGTTATCAATCCATATCACACACACACGCGTATATACTTTTTAGAAAAAAATATTTTAGCAAGGTTAGTCAAAAATAATTGTTTTAAAAAATTATTTTAAACTCCTTTACAAATAATGTATTCTTAAATAAATTTGTTGTTTTGCTGGATTTCAACCGTCTGACAAAGAAAGATTAAAATGAGATTATTATTATTATTATTATTATTATTATTATTATTATTATTAGCAGTAGTTGTAGTACTTTAAGTAGAAGACATATCATTTAAATGTTAGCAACAAAGTTTTCCAACAACAATAGAGTCCTTTCACTTTGTTTTGCACATGCACTGATGCCTCAAGGTTGTATGTTATTGTATTAACTTGTGTGAGACAAGAAATTGTGGGGGCAGTCAAGTCGCTCTTACTACACACATTGGTAAACAGGTCAAGTCAAAACTTTGGTATAATATATTTTTCAGACTGAATAAAATAAGTGGGCGCAATCATTGTGCAGTGTATGGGTGTAAACATTTTAGGGATTCAATTAATAACACTTGTGGATTTTATAAATTTCCCAGTAAATCTTAAGTCACTGTGAACTCATGCCTCAGGTCATAATGATCTGATATTGAAAAACGTCAATTCTGCATAACTGTCACTTTGTATAGAGAAAACCAAACAGGACAAATGAAGAAAGTATAGATTATGTGCGAAGTGTCAAATTATCCCAGATACATTTATCTTTTGGGATAGAATGTTATTGTATTAATTTGTGTGAGACAAGAAATTGTGGGGGCAGTCAAGTCGCTCTTACTACACACATTGGTAAACAGGTCAAGTCAAAACTTTGGTATAATATATTTTTCAGACTGAATAAAATAAGTGGGCGCAATCATTGTGCAGTGTATGGGTATAAACATTTTAGGGATTCAATTAATAACACTTGTGGATTTTATAAATTTCCCAGTAAATCTTAAGTCACTGTGAACTCATGCCTCAGGTCATAATGATCTGATATTGAAAAACGTCAATTCTGCATAACTGTCACTTTGTATAGAGAAAACCAAACAGGACAAATGAAGAAAGTATAGATTATGTGCGAAGTGTCAAATTACCCCAGATACATTTATCTTTTGGGATAGAACGAAAAACTCAAACAAGCAAAAATATTGCATGACCAGTACATAATATTATTATAAACATATCTGCAGTCAGTTGACTTATCACAGAAACTACATGTAAGGTGTTTATTTTATAAGTTCTGTATTTTTCACGGCATATCCTTGTATTCTTGTCTACAATATGTGCACTTTCATAGGACATTGGGCAATATTATTTGAGAGGATTAAAAGGAACATTTATGAGTCTTTAATAATGCATGGTTATTTTATAGCTTGGCAATATTAATGAAGTCTCAAATGTAGTTCAGCTAAATACCAAAGATTAATGGAGTACATTAGTTGGATAAAACATTGTATTCTTGGAAATATGTTATTCACTGACTTAAAACTTAAGTCCAATTTATCGGAAAAAACATACAGCCACTTTAATCACTAAAACATGTTTTTACCTGGTATGTATTTATGCTAGAAAGCCAGTGCCTTTGGCAAAACCAGCTTAATATATGACCATTATTATCTTGTTACTATAATATTGCTATATGTGCCACTGATATCTATCTTAGGTTTGCAACCTTACTTTTTCCTTGCATGATTTTAGTTTGGTACAAATGAAGTAAATATGAACATTTAATAATTTTATTTTTCTTCATTTCTTTCACTTACTGAACCTGAAACTGTCATTTGTTGATGGCTCTCAGATAAATATCATTTTCAAAAATTGTTTGTAAAAAATATGTTTACAGCAAAAATGTGAACTTAAAAAAATGAAATATCTTCTTTTCATATTACTTTTAATCAATATAATTTTCATGGTACTAAATTCATCTATCTATCTATCTATCTATCTATCTATATATATATATATATATATATATATATATATATATATATATATAAATTCACTGCCATCTTACCTCTGTCTATGTGGGTTTGAGTTTTGTGCATATCCAGTGTGGGTTTGTGAGAAAGCTACCTGTAGTTGTGTGTGAGTCGGTGGTTCTTATTCGGGCTTTCCTATGTTCTTCTGCCACTAGTTATCTAACTTTGCCCTGTGAAATGGTATTAAACCCCAGAAAAACACCAACAACAAGAACAAAACTGTTTATATAGTTAATAGACATTAATAATCTCAAGTTTATCCATGAAGCATAAGGATAATATTAAGATCATTAATTCCATGGAGTGGTGCAAATATATTAGTTTGTTTGTAGATCAAGATATGGAGAATACTAATTTGCTAAACAAAGAGGAAGGCTGGCTTGGCTAGCAAGTAGGGGACTGGTTGATGGTCATAACAAGTTATTAGCTACCCAGCAAGAGGATGTGAAAAACCAATCCGGCTTAATTATATATTATTAAAAATGAGAGAGAGAGAGAGAGAGAGAGAGACATTTTCGTCAATGAAGTATCAACATGAATATTTGTCTGATTTAATATAAAAAAATAATTATAAACTTTGAAATGTTACAGCTGTCCAACAATGTCCAAAATCCCACAAAGTAAAACCACACGTTCTCTGAGCATTTTGAAAATAAAATACGGATTATGTGATTCTGCATGTGGATACATGGATAAGTGCATGTCTTCATATTTCACAAATCCTCCAACACTGCTCAAATCTCTAGATAGGATTGGGGATGGTCTATATATCTGCATAATGGTTGAACATTATGACCCAACTCCAGCTATTGGGAGTTGGTTTATATAAAATTTTAAATTAAGCTAGATCAGTCTTTCAAAAAACCCATCAAGAGTTTGCTCAAAATCTGAATAGAGACTTATTTCGTCAGTTACAAGTCAGTTGAAGGAAGGTCTTAAGGGATGATTGTTTGTTGCAACTCTAAAACCTAGTGGCCTGTCACACAGCTTTTTCATTATTTGCTTGAATCACTTTCTTAATTGAATGCTAATCAAATTCAACTAGGATTAAACACAAAGTGGCAGATGTGTACGCTCACCTAAACTTAACTACAAGATCAAAGGCATTGTCATAAACAGTCCAGCTTGGAAGCATCTAATTCAGGTGGGGATTCTTAATCTGCTGTTGATGTTGTTGCGACTCTATGGTCTTAATCTTAGTAACAGAAAAAAAGGAAAAACCAATATAGTTTTGTAACATTTAGCAAATAATTTATTTCCCTTGAATACAAAATGAAAATTTAAAACGAACTTACAGTATTGTGAATTAAATCCTAGATGATCCTAAAATTTCTAACACATGTTCAAATGTATGGAGTTCCAAATGAATTCCACTGGTGTTCTGAATAAATTCCAATACTGAACGTGCTGATGTTCTAATAGCTTCAAATGTGCTAATGTGCCAAAAATTGTGATGTATCACAATGATATAATAAAAATCTCCTTGAATGAATTCACAATAATCTGAAAATATTGATTTAGTCTGGAGACATTGAGCACTTTATAATTCCAGTGAATAATTTAAAGAAATCAGTCCTCTCAAGTTAAAAACTGATTACAACAATAAGACTGAAATTTTGAAGTTAACAGCATTAATATGAAACCTATGACACAATAACAGATCCAGGATGAGGGTAAACTTCCTTTATATAACATTTTAAGTTGTCAACAAGATCATGAATTTCCAACGAAAAACTAATTTTCCAATACTCAGATACAAGTAAACATGCTTGCCTCCATTAATAACTATCTAAATATTTAATCTATAATCTATATTCATAGAGAAATAAATACGTATTATGTTGTTTACAAAATAAATGTCAGTTGTCAGGTAGACCATTAACTCATCTACTGGCCAAGGTCAATCACATAATATAGACATACATGACATATAATCGTGGAGAAAAGCCAAAAAACAATGCAAATTAAATATACATAACAATGTTTGTTGTTTATGTATTCCAATTCCAACTGTTCACTAACTCCAAAGATAATTTTGGCCATTCTTTCTGCTAATTAAATAACATGTATCAAGGCCTAAATATTCCAGGCACAATGCACTGTTTTTAAATAAAAAACAATTGAACTATAAAATTTCTAATTTCACAACTGTTGTTCCAGAGATTTACACCTATGGTAAAATTCAGATTGACAATTATCAAACACCTATTATCCCAAGGGATGATTTTTTTGTAAAAAAAAGTAGAGGATGACAGAATTTTCTTTCTGCTTGTGTACTATGTTTTGAAAGACATTAGAAAAATTGTATTTCAAAATTTAGAGCATGTTCAATAGTATTTTAGATTGGATGAGCTAAGTTATTTTGTTATTTAGTAAGCATTTTTTAATAATATATGACTCATTGTAACATTAGGTAATTATGTTATTCATTTTTCACCTTTAGCTGATAGGACTACATGTCTTCTTTTTATGTGAAAGTTTGAATATATACTTATTAGGATCTTGTACCTGAACCATTATTGCTACCAAATTGAATTGATTCTATGTGGTGGGCATGATTCTGCAGATGTGCCATACATACATACATACATACATACATACATACATACATACATACATATATGCATACATACATACATACATACTGTTCGGATGCGGGAGGTCGCGGGTTCGAACCCCGGCTAAGTCATACCAAAGACTTTTAGAAATTGTACTAATAGCTGCCTCGCTTGGCGCTCATCATTAAGAGGTTAATGTTAGGACTGGTCGGCCTGGTGTCAGGATAATGTGACTGGGTGGTACATCATGCTACATGTCTGCTGCATGATGTCCCAGTGCTAAATATCACTATAAACTGTCACACTGCAGACATCTTAGCGATATGACTGAAAATATTTTAAAGCTACGTTAAAAATCTAAGTCACACACACACACACACACACACACACACACACACACACACACTGTCATAACCTGCATTTATGTAGTGTAATATACATGCATGTATATGGTAAACACTTTTCATACATGGCATCCAATTCGGCCTCAATTTTTTTAAAAAAAAATCAGCGTTTTAACAGTGAATTGCTCAAATTACCTGATATTAATATTTTCTATGATCCTCTGTTTTGTTTACTTCGTCTTTTAGTTGTTAGCTGGTATAATCTATATGTTTTGAGTTAGCGAAAATTGGGAGTATCAATGCCGGTGGCTGGGCATCCTTGATTGTTTGATTAATAACTATTTCTAGTTAACCATTTAAGACTGTATGATACATACTCATTGTGTTTATAGCCCCTGTTGTTTAATTTGTATGCCTTATTGAATTTAAGTTTGGTTTTCTCTTTTTTATTTCTTTGTTACATATACATGTTGACTGCCCTGTCATGCAGTCTACCTCGGTAATATTGTAAGAGTGCATAACACAGTTTCCGAAACATTGCTATGAGCGACAGTATTATACAATATGTGCCGCGAAATACAAAAACTGATTTTATTCTTGGGGCAATACAGTCTCCATGTACATGGGCGCCCGGAGCATGGGTCAAGGGGGGTCACGTGATCCCCCTGGAAATCATACTGCAAATATATATATATATATATAAATTCTGACAAGTTTAATCATGCAAATGAAGCTGAAAATATGTCACAAGATTCTATTCAAAACGCTTAATAAATATTAGCTTTAGTTTCAGACTGCTTCTTATACTAACTCTCCCGGCCGTGACTGACTGACCCCCCCCTTAAAATTCTGACCCCCCCTGCACAGAGTCCGGACCCCCCCGCCAAAAATCCTGCGGGCGCCCATGATCATTGTGAAAACTGACTAAATATACACATGCAATTCTGCTAGCTCATGCTTGTTTGAATATTCGAACAAAAACTGGTCGTCTTGTGGGCTTTGTTGGTAGTGGGTTTTGTGCGGTTTCGTTAGAACTGTGGGTTTTGTGGGCATTGTGGGTTTTGTTGGATTTGTGGGTTTTGTGGGCTCTGTTGCTTGTGGGTTTTGTCAGGAGTATATAAGGCCCTTTCACATATTACAATCAAGTTATATTTTCTCATTTATAGTAAACTTTATTACAACTAAATCCAAATATGGTGAATCTTATATAATTTTCATTCATCTAAAGGGGTAATAATATAATAACTAATTGTATAGTGCTAATGTGTACCCTGACCTTGTGTGAAAGTATCATATACCAAACTGTACCTCAAGGCAATGATAGTATTCTGGCCTTGTATGCGAACAACAAGACTGTCATGGCTATGAACTGACTTTATTCAATGTTTCTTAATAAATGAATCATTTTGTGTTATGGTTGAAAAGAAATCAAGAGTTTACTCCATTCTGCCCTCCTTAGTCAGCTGATAAGAAGCAAACTCATCCCTGGTGCCATACTCCTATGTAGTATTATCTGGACCTAGCTCGGCTGTTACAAGACATACATACATACATACATACTCTAAGCATTTGTCCATATTCTGTTATCATTCTTCTATAGCACAGAAATGCAAGTCCAATACTGTCTATATGCTTATTTAATAAGTATACCACTTTTATATAATATACTTTTATTCATAGTCCATGCAACAAATTTGAGACTTTTATCATCTATTGACAAATTGGGAAGTTCTCTGCAAGAAGATCTCTCAGAACATCATGATGCTTTAGATACATCAGTGACGGATGAATGTGGCACTTTGCAAGATGATAACATGACCAAGAAAGATGATGTTGATGTATTTGGATTATCAGTAACTCCTACAATGACAGCTGATTCAAGCAGTTCTTTCTGGATATAGAATCAATACAGATGGTGTGTGTGTTTGTCACTTTGTGTGTGTGTGTGTGTGTGTGTGTGTGTGTGTGTGTGTGTGTGTGTGTTGGCCTTTTAACGTAGCTTTAATAATTTTTCAGTCGTATCACTATGATGTCTGCAGTGGGACAGTTTATAGTGATGTCTAGCACTGGGATATGATGCTGCAGACATGTAGAAACATGTTCCACTCAGTCACATTATCCTGACACCAGGTCAACCAGTCCTAACAATAACCTCTTAATGCTGAACACCAAGCAAGGCAGCTGCATATAACATTTATATAAGTCTTTGGTATGACTTAGCCAGGGTTCGAACCCGCCACCTCCCATATCCGAGGTGGATGCTCTAACCTCTAGGCCACCAAAGCAGTCCAATACAGATGAAAATCCTGCAACTGATTAAAAAGGATCAAAATACTATATCCACTCGCTTAAAAGTCGAGTCTGTCTGCAAGCAACAAAGATATTGGTGTGCCATAGCATGAAACACCTGCAGATCAAGGTATATGCTATTTATTCTACTAATTACTTCTGGCAAACTGCACAGACCAAGATCTGCTGTTGCATTATGCTACAATTGATCTGGGTCTGTGCAGTTAACACTTGGACTCATAAGTGAAAATATATGGTACATTGTATCTTAAGTGTCATGTGCCAAAAAATGTCTAAACCTTAAATGCTATGTATTTTGAGGATTCTGTCTTTTATACTTGTAATTGATTGTAATATCTCTCATATTTGATTTCAGCTGTAGCAACTTTATTTTTTACATGACTCTACAATATCCTAGGTCTGATTCAAATTCGTTGTTATTTGCTATTTCACCAGGATGATGAAGTCAAAGGTCATGTGAACTAATGAGTTTTGTAGATCTAGGTATGTGTTGAATTTTTAAGGTTCTTCTTGTATCAATATTTTGTTCACCTATTAGCATATCTACATCAAAACAAATCAGATTTTTTTTTATCAGTTTGTAGTTTTTAGTTCTAGCATGCATTTCAAGCCTACAAAATAAGGAATGTGAACACAACCTAATGCACATGATACATTTATCAACTGTTCTTTTCATCATCATATAAAAAGGTATGATATCAACTAACAGCTCTCAATAATTTCTTCATGTAATTAGTGCAGTAGCCATGTTTAAAAGGCTAGAAGAAAGTATAATAATAATAATAATAATAATAATAATAATAATAGGAATGTGGACTTAGTACCCCGCCTAATATTTTTAAGCTCTAGAGTATTAGATAACACATACAAATAACACATACATATATAAACAACAACAAGCAGCTAACAAAAATAAGCACCATAAATTTACAAAACAAAAACATGCTGACAATAATTAAGGAAGTAAATATTATTAAGTCTTCAGGTATGTTCTTGTAGTCACAATAGGTGAGTTTAAGAGCACTTATGAATGAGAACACAGTGTCCTTGTGTCTAAGATCTACGGCCAATTCATTTAACGTAGCTGGGCCCTGGTACACAAAAGAACGTTGTCCATATCACTTCATTTTAGCAGGGGTAACAATGAGAATACAAGTGTCAGAGTGGTCTAAAGCGCTCACCATTACGGATCACTGCCCTCTCGAGTCTCGGGCTCGTCCAATGTGGGTATGTGAGAAAGCTTGCCGGTAGCTTCTCGTGGGTCGGTGGTTCTTTCCAGCGTTTTCCTGGGTTCTTCCTCCATCATTTATTCTGGCTGCCATGTGTAGCCTATCTTGTGCTGAAAAATGGTGTTAAACCTTATAACAACAACAACAACAAGTGTTGGAAGAGGAGTGTAAGTTTCTAGATGTGGAGTACACATGGGTGAGCTCAAATAGGTATATTGGACAAGAGCTAGTAAATGAAATGTAGCATAGTGAACAGATTTTGTTTTTGATTTTGGCTTGATTGGGTAGGCAGTGAAGGCTACAGAGGATGGGGGAGGTGTGCTAAGTTTTTTTGTTTGTATTCGAAGGATGATCTGAGCAGCCATGTTTTGAACTTTTTCAAGTTTCTGAAGTAGATACTGAGATGAACCATATAGAAATGAATTACAATAGTCCATTCTTGAAAGTACTAAGGAAAACAAAAGTGATTTAGTGGCATCAGCTGAAAGAAAACTGTGCATAGAGCCTTCCATATGTTCATTATATTTGGTGTAATGAGAGTGTACCGTCAATAGTGACATCTAGGTTTCATACTGACTGTGTGAATTTAATGTTGGTATTGCTGAAGCTTATTGTTTGAGGTAAAGAACGTTTTTGTGTGGTGATCAGGATGGTGTCAGTTTTATCATCATTCATATGCAGCTTGCTATATGTCATCCATGACTTCACATTGGAAATGCACCTCTCTATGCCTTGGATAGTAGCCTCAACTTCATTTGGGCAGGTAGATTTGTATATTTGACAGTCATCAGTTTACAAATGGTGCGACACTAGAAGTCGATTCATGACACTTGAGAGCGGATGAGTGCATAGAATGAAGAGAACAGGGCTGAGAAAGAGAGCCTTGTGGAATACCAAAACATAGATCAACTGGGCTGCAATGTTTTTCATTTATGGGTACAAATTTTGTCCTGCTGACTGGAGCCATAGTAAGGCTGTATTGTGAATATCAAATTCATGCTGGAGATGGTGAGGTAATATATCATAGTCTTTTGTGCTGCAGACAAGTCAAGGAGGATGAGGACTCTCAGTAATCTTTCCACTATCCAGAGCAGAGAAAAGGTCATTAACTACTCTCAGAGGTCAAGTTTCAGTACTATGGTGAGAGCAATATGCAGACTGTACATTGCTTAAACGACTGTTTGCATTCAGATGAGATACAAATTGTGATGGAACGTATAAAACATTGACCTGGCAAGAATATTTTATACCTAACCTTTTGCAAAATTTTTAATGGCTTGGTCTAAAATTCTTCAAAATGTTAAGAATACACTGATCTCAAGTACTGTCCGAGTCAATCTGGTATAATGATAATATCATAATTGATTATAGTAATTAAAATGAGATACGTGCTGGGATAGAATATCTTTTCCTGAGATTCTTTAAATCAATGAGAGGTTATAAACTGGATGGTGGTTCTTTAAGTCATTAGGGTCAAGCGTCAATTTTTTAAGAGAGGTTTTACAATAGGAATTTTGAAAAATGATGAGAATTTCCTGGATGAGAGAGAAGTATTGATAGCAGCAGTTAGTGAAGGCAATTTTGAATCTAAGCACTCAAGCACCAGTGATGTCAGAGTCTGATTGAATTCACATGACTTTTAAAGCACTCTTCATCACAAGGATTTGGGGAGCTGCAAGGCCAAGAAAAAAATATGTTTCCGGTGTGTGTGTGTGTGTGTGTGTGTGTGTGTGTGTTGTTTTGAAACAAAACTACCTATCTACCCTGAGTTTAAAAACAGTACAGTAGGAAACACATTTGTCTTTTTGGCTCAGTTGTATGTACCAATTCCATAGAGACAGATTCAAATGCTGTTAAAGGAGGATGAGGACTTTCCACTATCCAGAGCAGAGAGAAGGTCATTAACTACTCTCAGAGATGAAGTTTCAAGGTCACTGGCCACCTATATTGTACAAACGTGTGAACGTGTGATATTATTATAGTCATCAACAAAATGCATTTGTTATGTATGCACACCATAAAAATGTTTAATTAGACTTAAAAGTCCGCTTTTTTTTAAAATGAAAAAATTATTCTGCACTCTCCATAAACAATCGGTAGTTTCCGCGTGCCAAAAATGGACATGACATCCATTTATCTCTTCTATTCAACCTAGCCATTCAATTATTTAATTTCCCCACGTAAATGTCTATGTGATATATCTTACGATCGTGCTTTTGTACAGCAAATATGATGCACTGTATTGCATATGGATGTAACAAAAAAGTGATGATGGGAAAAAGGTTTCTTTTATTTTCCGAAAGACCCTGTTTGCCAGAAAAAAAAAGTGGATTTAAGCTGTTGGATTGAATACGGTGAGGGGATGGGAAACTTGTATCATTTATGCCGGATTATAGTTAATTTGGCCCAAAGACAATATGGCCAAACTCGAAAGACAGACAATTCGGCTCAACTTAACAATAGTTGGAACAAGTTCTTTTTCTTCAAACAACAAGTAGATACTATGTAAGATAGATTTTAGGAAAAAAACTAAATTTAAACGAACTATCTTGATATTCTTTCAAAGAAAATAATCATACTTCGTAACGTACATATATATGAGAAAAAACACAAACTGACATAGCTTGCTCGTTCTAATTAAAATATTTATATACATTTTTTTTATGCTAAAAATATATGCATCTGCACAACGACATTCTCAATTTAAGTCTTCCGGTCAAGTTATCAATATTAATTTAAATTATATCTGCGCCTGCACAACGACATTCTCAATTTAAGTCTTCCAGTCAAATTATTAATATTGATTTATTAAACAATAATACTTAACATATAATATGCTACAGAATACATATACATTTTCCAAGGAAAGTGTACATGAGATATTATAACAAATATATTTAACTTTAGGCTTCATGTTGTAACACTGCTGCATAGAATACACACTCGATTACACATGAGAGAGAGAGAGAGAGAGAGAGAGAGAGAGAGAGAGAGAGAGAGAGAGAGAGAGATTTTCCTCAATGAAGTTTCAACATGAATATTTGTCTGATTTAATATAAAAAAAAATAATTATAAACTTTGAAATGTTACAGCTGTCCAACAATGTCCAAAATCTCACAAAGTAAAACCACACGTTCTCTGAGCATTTTGAATATAAAATACGGATTATGTGATTCTGCATGTGGATACATGGATAAGTGCATGTCTTCATATTTCACAAATCCTCCAACACTGCTCAAATCTCTAGATAGGATTGGGGATGGTCTATATATCTGCATAATGATTGAACATTATGACCCAACTCCAGCTATTGGGAGTTGGTTTATATAAAATTTTAAATTAAGCTAGATCAGTCTTTCAAAAAACCCATCAAGAGTTTGCTCAAAATCTGAATAGAGACTTATTTCGTCAGTTACAAGTCAGTTGAAGGAAGGTCTTAAGGGATGATTGTTTGTTGCAACTCTAAAACCTAGTGGCCTGTCACACAGCTTTTTCATTATTTGCTTGAATCACTTTCTTAATTGAATGCTAATCAAATTCAACTAGGATTAAACACAAAGTGGCAGATGTGTATGCTCACCTACACTTAACTACAAGATCAAAGGCATTGTCATAAACAGTCCAGCTTGGAAGCATCTAATTCAGGTGGGGATTCTTAATCTGCTGTTGATGTTGTTGCGACTCTATGGTCTTAATCTTAGTAACAGAAAAAAAGGAAAAACCAATATAGTTTTGTAAAATTCAGCAAGTAATTTATTTCCCTTGAATACAAAATGAAAATTTAAAACGAACTTACAGTATTGTGAATTAAATCCTAGATGATCCTAAAATTTCTAACACATGTTCAGATGTATGGAGTTCCAAATGAATTCCACTGGTGTTCTGAATAAATTCCAATACTGAACGTGCTGATGTTCTAATAGCCTCAGATGTGCTAATGTGCCAAAAATTGTGATGTATCACAATGATATAATAAAAATCTCCTTGAATGAATTGAGAATAATCTGAAAATATTGATTTAGTCTGGAGATATTGAGCACTATAATTCCAGTGAATAATTTAAAGAAATCAATCCTCTCAAGTTAAAAACTGAGTACAACAATAAGACTGAAATTTTGAAGTTAACAGCATTAATATGAAACCTATGACACAATAACAGATCCAGGATGAGGGTAAACTTCCTTTATATAACATTTTAAGTTGTCAACAAGATCATGAATTTCCAACGAAAAACTAATTTTCCAATACTCAGATACAAGTAAACATGCTTGCCTCCATTAATAACTATCTAAATATTTAATCTATAATCTATATTCATAGAGAAATAAATACGTATTATGTTGTTTACAAAATAAATGTCAGTTGTCAGGTAGACCATTAACTCATCGTCAATCACATAATATAGACATACATGACATATAATCGTGGAGAAAAGCCAAAAAAATAATCCAAATTAAATATACATAACAATGCTTGTTGTTTATGTATTCCAATTCCAACTGTTCACTAACTCCAAAGATAATTTTGGCCATTCTTTCTGCTAATTAAATAACATGTATCAAGGCCTAAATATTCCAGGCACAATGCACTGTTTTTAAATAAAAAACAATTAAACTATAAAATTTCTAATTTCACAACTGTTGTTCCAGAGATTTACACTTATAGTAAAATTCAGATTGTCAATTATCAAACACCTATTATCCCAAGGGATGATTTTTTTGTAAAAACATGTAGAGGATGAAATAATTTTTTTTCTGCTTGTGTACTATGTTTTGAAAGACATTAGAAAAATTGTATTTCATAATTTAGAGCATGTTCAATAGTATTTTAGATTGGATGAGCTAAGTTATTTTGTTATTTAGTAAGCATTTTTTAATAATATATGACTCATTGTAACATTAGGTAATTATGTTATTTATTTTTCACCTTTAGCTGATAGGACTACATGTCTTCCTTTTATGTGGAAGTTTGAATATATACTTATTAGGATCTTGTACCTGAACCATTATTGCTACCAAATTGACTTGATTCTATGTGGTGGGCATGATTCTTCAGATGTGCCATACATACATACATACATACATACATACATACATACATACATACATACATACATACATACTGTTCGGATGCGGGAGGTCGCGGGTTCGAACCCCGGCTAAGTCATACCAAAGACTTTTAAAAATTGTACTAATAGCTGCCTCGCTTGGCGCTCAGCATTAAGAGGTTAATGTTAGGACTGGTCGGCCTGGTGTCAGGATAATGTGACTGGGTGGAACATCATGCTACATGTCTGCTGCATGATGTCCCAGTGCTAAATATCACTATAAACTGTCACACTGCAGACATCTTAGCGATATGACTGAAAATATTTTAAAGCTACGTTAAAAATCTAAGTCACACACACACACACACACACACACACACACACACACACACACACAAACACACACACACACACACACACTGTAATAACCTGCATTTATGTAGTGTAATATGCATGCATGTATATTGTAAACATTTTTCATACATGGCATCCAATTCGGCCTCAATTTTTTAAAAAAAATCAGTGCATTAACAGTGAATTGCTCAAGTTAACTGATATTAATATTTTCTATGATCCTCTGTTTTGTTTACTTCGTCTTTTAATTGTTAGCTGGTATAGTCTATATGTTTTGAGTTAGCGAAAATTGGGAGTATCAATGCCGGTGGCTGGCATCCTTGATTGTTTGATTAATAACTATTTCTAGTTAACCATTTAAGACTGTATGATACATACTCATTGTGTTTATAGCCCCTGTTGTTTAATTTGTATGCCTTATTGAATTTAAGTTTGGTTTTCTCTTTTTTATTTCTTTGTTACATATACATGTTGACTGCCCTGTCATGCAGTCTACCTCGGTAATATTGTAAGAGTGCATAACACAGTTTCCGAAACATTGCTATGAGCGACAGTATTATACAATATGTGCCGCGAAATACAAAAACTGATTTTATTCTTGGGGCAATACAGTCTCCATGTACATGGGCGCCCGGAGCATGGGTCAAGGGGGGTCACGTGATCCCCCTGGAAATCATACTGCAAATATATATATATATATATAAATTCTGACAAGTTTAATCATGCAAATGAAGCTGAAAATATGTCACAAGATTCTATTCAAAACGCTTAATAAATATTAGCTTTAGTTTCAGACTGCTTCTTATACTAACTCTCCCGGCCGTGACTGACTGACCCCCCCCTTAAAATTCTGACCCCCCCTGCACAGAGTCCGGACCCCCCCGCCAAAAATCCTGCGGGCGCCCATGATCATTGTGAAAACTGACTAAATATACACATGCAATTCTGCTAGCTCATGCTTGTTTGAATATTCGAACAAAAACTGGTCGTCTTGTGGGCTTTGTTGGTAGTGGGTTTTGTGCGGTTTTGTTAGAACTGTGGGTTTTGTGGGCATTGTGGGTTTTGTTGGATTTGTGGGTTTTGTGGGCTCTGTTGCTTGTGGGTTTTGTCAGGAGTATATAAGGCCCTGTGGGCTGCTTGTGGGGTTCAGTCAGCTAGCAGCAATCGAACTAGGTACATCACAGTTATTGTGAGTTTTATTTCTTAATTTATTTTTTAGTTTGGTTTGTCTAGTTTATTATAGAGTTATGTAACTTTCTGCAATATTTTGGAGAGTAAAGTTTTGTTTAAAGTTTATTTAAGCACAAAGCAATATTTATTTAAGGATTTTTTAGTTTTAATTATTTCTCTCTTCCAAAATTATATGCATTCTAGTAATTTCTAGTTTATTTTTACAAGCAAACTAGATATTGTTATATCATTTCTTATTTGAAACTCAGTTATATGGTCAAGTGAGTGTTGTACTCACAGACCAATACTTTTATTTATTTATTTATTTTATTTATTTAATTGGTTTTATAAAGCTTAAGGCATGAGAGAAGTTTCTGTACACTACAAATATATATATATATATATATATATATATATATATATATATATATATATATATATATATATATATATATATATATATATATATATATATATTAAATTACAAGTCAAAAAATGTTCTTAGGGAAATAGAATGTCTAAGTCATTGTGAGTGCTTTCCTCACCGACTTGACATTCTAAATTTAATTCAACTATAAAGACACAATTTATTTATGTTTCTATTTTATAATTTACTAGTTGTCTAAGTCATTGTGAGTGGTTTCCTCACCGACCTGACAATCAATTTACTTCCATCTATATCAATTCACTTCAAATAAGTATTAAGCTATAGTTGAAGTGTCTAGTCAAGCAAGTGTTTTCCTTGCAGAATTTACCTTTCACATATTACAATCAAGTTATATTTTCTCATTTATAGTAAACTTTATTACAACTAAATCCAAATATGGTGAATCTTATATAATTTTCATTCATCTAAAGGGTAATAATATAATAACTAATTGTATAGTGCTAATGTGTACCCTGACCTTGTGTGAAAGTATCATATACCAAACTGTACCTCAAGGCAATGATAGTATTCTGGCCTTGTATGCGAACAACAAGACTGTCATGGCTATGAACTGACTTTATTCAATGTTTCTTAATAAATGAATCATTTTGTGTTATGGTTGAAAAGAAATCAAGAGTTTACTCCATTCTGCCCTCCTTAGTCAGCTGATAAGAAGCAAACTCATCCCTGGTGCCATACTCCTATGTAGTATTATCTGGACCTAGCTCGGCTGTTACAATACATACATACATACATACATACATACATACATACATACATACTCTAAGCATTTGTCCATATTCTGTTATCATTCTTCTGTAGCACAGAAATGCAAGTCCAATACTGTCTATATGCTTATTTAATAAGTATACCGCTTTTAAATAATATACTTTTATTCATAGTCCATGCAACAAATTTGAGACTTTTATCATCTATTGACAAATTGGAAAGTTCTCTGCAAGAAGATTTCTCAGAACATCATGATGCTTTAGATACATCAGTGACGGATGAATGTGGCACTTTGCAAGAAGATAACATGACCAAGAAAGATGATGTTGATGGATTTAGATTATCAGCAACTCCTACAATGACAGCTGATTAAAGCAGTTGCTTTATGGATATAGAATCAATACAGATGGTGTGTGTGTTTGTCACTTTGTGTGTGTGTGTGTTGGCCTTTTAACGTAGCTTTAATGATTTTTCAGTCGTATCACTATGATGTCTGCAGTGGGACAGTTTATAGTGATGTCTAGCACTGGGATATGATGCTGCAGACATGTAGAAACATGTTCCACCCAGTCACATTATCCTGACACCAGGTCAACCAGTCCTAACAATAACCTCTTAATGCTGAACACCAAGCAAGGCAGCTGCATATAACATTTATATAAGTCTTTGGTATGGCTTAGCCAGGGTTCGAATCCGCCACCTCCCATATCCGAGGTGGATGCTCTAACCTCTAGGCCACCAAAGCAGTCCAATACAGATGAAAATCCTGCAACTGATTAAAAAGGATCAAAGTACTGTATCCACTCGCTTAAAAGTCGAGTCTGTCTGCAAGCAACAAAGATATTGGTGTGCCATAGCATGAAACACCTGCAGATCAGGGTCTATGCTGTTTATTCTGCTAATTACTTCTGGCAAACTGCACAGACCAAGATCTGCTGTTGCATTATGCTACAATTGATCTGGGTCTGTGCAGTTAACACTTGGACTCATAAGTGAAAATATATGGTACATAGTATCTTAAGTGTCATGTGCCAAAAAATGTCTAAACCTTAAATGCCATGTATTTTGAGGATTCTGTCTTTTCTACTTGTAATTGATTGTAATATCTCTCATACTTGATTTCAGCTGTAGCAACTTTATTTTTTTACATGACTCTACAATATCCTAGGTCTGATTCAAATTCGTTATCATTTGCTATTTCACCAGGATGATGAAGTCAAAGGTCATGTGAACTAATGAGTTTTGTAGATCTAGGTATGTGTTGAATTTTTAAGGTTCTTCTTGTATCGATATTTTGTTCACCTATTAGCATATCTACATCAAAACAAATCAGAAATTGTTTATCAGTTTGTAGGTTTCAGTTCTAGCATGCATTTCAAGCCGACAAAATAAGGAATGTGAACACAACCTAATGCACATGATAATTTATCAACTGTTCTTTTCATCATCATATAAAAAGGTATGATATCAACTAACAGCTCTCAATAATTTCTTCATGTAATTAGTGCAGTAGCCATGTTTAGAAGGCTAGAAGAAAGTATAATAATAATAATAATAATAATAATAATAATAATAATAATCATAATAATAGGAATGTGGACTTAGTACCCCGCCTAATATTTTTAAGCTCTAGAGTATTAGATAACACATACAAATAACACATACATATATAAACAACAACAAGCAGCTTGCAAAAATAAACACCATAAATTTACAAAACAAAAATATGCTGACAATAATTAAGGAAGTAAATATTATTAAGTCTTCAAGTATGTTCTTGTAGTCACAACAGGTGAGTTTAAGAGCACTTATGAATGAGAACAGTGTCCTTGTGTCTAAGATCTATGGGCAATTCATTTAACGTAGCTGGGCCCTGGTACACAAAAGAACGTTGTCCAGATCATTTCATTTCAGCAGGGGTAACAATGAGAATACAAGTGTCAGAGTGGTCTAAAGCGCTCACCATTACGGATCACTGCCCTCTCGAGTCTCGGGCTCGTCCAATGTGGGTATGTGAGAAAGCTTGCCGGTAGCTTCTCGTGGGTCGGTGGTTCTTTCCAGCGTTTTCCTGGGTTCTTCCTCCATCATTTATTCTGGCTGCCATGTGTAGCCTATCTTGTGCTGAAAAATGGTGTTAAACCTTATAACAACAACAACAACAAGTGTTGGAAGAGGAGTGTAAGTTTCTAGATGTGGAGTACACATGGGTGAGCTCAAATAGGTATATTGGACAAGAGCTAGTAAATGAAATGTAGCATAGTGAACAGATTTTGTTTTTGATTTTGGCTTGATTGGGTAGGCAGTGAAGGCTACAGAGGATGGGGGAGGTGTGCTAAGTTTTTCTGTTTGTATTCGAAGGATGATCTGAGCAGCCATATTTTGAACTTTTTCAAGTTTCTGAAGTAGATACTGAGATGAACCATATAGAAATGAATTACAATAGTCCATTCTTGAAAGTACTAAGGAAAACAAAAGTGATTTAGTGGCATCAGCTGAAAGAAAACTGTGCATAGAGCCTTCCATATGTTCATTATATTTGGTGTAATGAGAGTGTACCGTCAATAGTGACATCTAGGTTTCATACTGACTGTGTGAATTTAATGTTGGTATTGCTGAAGCTTATTGTTTGAGGTAAAGAACGTTTTTGTGTGGTGATCAGGATGGTGTCAGTTTTATCATCATTCATATGCAGCTTGCTATATGTCATCCATGACTTCACATTGGAAATACACCTCTCTATGCCTTGGATAGTAGCCTCAACTTCATTTGGGCAGGTAGATTTGTATATTTGACAGTCATCAGTTTACAAATGGTGCGACACTAGAAGTCGATTCATGACACTTGAGAGCGGATGAGTGTATAGAATGAAGAGAACAGGGCTGAGAAAGAGAGCCTTGTGGAATACCAAAACATAGATCAACTGGGCTGCAATGTTTTTCATTTATGGGTACAAATTTTGTCCTGCTGACTGGAGCCATAGTAAGGCTGTATTGTGAATATCAAATTCATGCTGGAGATGGTGAGGTAATATATCATAGTCTTTTGTGCTGCAGACAAGTCAAGAAGGATGAGGACTCTCAGTAATCTTTCCACTATCCAGAGCAGAGAAAAGGTCATTAACTACTCTCAGAGGTGAAGTTTCAGTACTATGGTGAGAGCAATATGCAGACTGTACATTGCTAAAACGACTGTTTGCATTCAGATGAAATACAAGTTGTGATAGAACGTATAAAACATTGACCTGGCAAGATATTTTATACCTAACCTTTTGCAAAATTTTTAATGGTTTGGTCTAAAATTCTTCAAAATGATAAGAATACACTGATCTCAAGTACTGTCCGAGTCAGTCTGGTATAATGATAATATCATAATTGATTATAGTAATTAAAATGAGATACGTGCTGGGATAGAATATCTTTTCCTGAGATTCTTTAAATCAATGAGAGGTTATAAACTGGATGGTGGTTCATTAAGTCATTAGGGTCAAGCGTCAATTTTTTAACAGAGATTTTACAATAGGAATTTTGAAAAATGATGAGAATTTCCTGGATGAGAGAGAAGTATTGATAGCAGCAGTT
This sequence comes from Megalonaias nervosa, assembly GCA_016617855.1. Taxonomy (NCBI): domain Eukaryota; kingdom Metazoa; phylum Mollusca; class Bivalvia; order Unionida; family Unionidae; genus Megalonaias; species Megalonaias nervosa. Next base: position 26,253 of record JAECUM010024737.1, read on the forward strand.
AGTGAAGGCAATTTTGAATCTAAGCACTCAAGCACCAGTGATGTCAGAGTCTGATTGAATTCACATGACTTTTAAAGCACTCTTCATCACAAGGATTTGGGGAGCTCTTCATCGCAAGGCCAAGAAAAAAAATGTTTCAGTATATATATATATATATATATATATATATATATATATATATATATATATATATATATATATATATATTATATGTGTGTGTGTGTGTGTGTGTGTGTGTGTGTGTTGTTTTGAAACAAAACTACCTATCTACCCTGAGTTTAAAAACAGTACAGTAGGAAACACATTTGTCTTTTTGGCTCAGTTGTATGTACCAATTCCATAGAGACAGATTCAAATGCTGTTAAAGGAGGATGAGGACTTTCCACTATCCAGAGCAGAGAGAAGGTCATTAACTACTCTCAGAGATGAAGTTTCAAGGTCACTGGCCACCTATATTGTACAAACGTGTGAACGTGTGATATTATTATAGTCATCAACAAAATGCATTTGTTATGTATGCACACCATAAAAATGTTTAATTAGACTTAAAAATCCGCTTTTTTTTTAAATGAAAAAATTATTCTGCACTCTCCGTAAACAATCGGTAGTTTCCGCGTGCCAAAAATGGATATGACATCCATTTATCATTTCTATTCAACCTAGCCATTCAATTATTTAATTTCCCCACGTAAATGTCTATGTGATATATCTTACGATCGTGCTTTTGTACAGCAAATATGGTGCACTGTATTGCATATGGATGTAACAAAAAGAGTGATGATGGGAAAAAGTGATGATGGGAAAAAGGTTTCTTTTATTTTCCGAAAGACCCTGTTTGCCAGAAAAAAAAAGTGGATTTAAGCTGTTGGATTGAATACGGTGAGGGGATGGGAAACTTGTATCATTTATGCCGGATTATAGTTAATTTGGCCCAAAGACAATATGGCCAAACTCGAAAGACAGACAATTCGGCTCAACTTAACAATAGTTGGAACAAGTTCTTTTTCTTCAAACAACAAGTAGATACTATGTAAGATAGATTTTAGGAAAAAAACTAAATTTAAACGAACTATCTTGATATTCTTTCAAAGAAAATAATCATACTTCGTAACGTACATATATATGAGAAAAAACACAAACTGACATAGCTTGCTCGTTCTAATTAAAATATTTATATACATTTTTTTTATGCTAAAAATATATGCATCTGCACAACGACATTCTCAATTTAAGTCTTCCGGTCAAGTTATCAATATTAATTTATTAGACTAAATTATATATGTGCCTGCACAATGTCATTCTCAATTTAAGTCTTCCAGTCAAATTATTAATATTGATTTATTAAACAATAATACTTAACATATAATATGCTACAGAATACATATACATTTTCCAAGGACAGTGTACATGAGATATTATAACAAATATATTTAATTTTAGGCTTCACGTTGTAACACTGCTACATAGAATACACACTCGATTACACATGAGAGAGAGAGAGAGAGAGAGAGAGAGAGAGAGAGAGAGAGAGAATAGCGTTGAGCATTTGTCAGTTTTGCTGCAATATGAAGCTCTTACCAGTTAATTTTATTGTTTGTTTTTATTTATCAAGTTGTCTTAGTGTGTGCGCGCGTAAATTAAAAGCTTATCATTAATAGTCAATATCGTCAATCATATTTACCCACCCACCCTTGCATGCTACAAAAAAATTTATAAACATACACTTATTTGAAAATAAAATGAAAGAAACTAACCTTGCATTGTTATCATTTATATCCACGAACTCTGTATATGTAATGGATGCCGGCTTGCATATGCATCCTTACTGTAGTGTGTATCGCTTATGTTAAGTAACAAAATCGCAAAAGAGACGAAATTATCACCCGATTGCTTGAAGGCACCTGCCATTAACGCATGACAAGTTACAAGGTGCAAACTGACCAAGATTGTATTGTATCCAGGTGAACTATACGACGGTATCTCGCAAATAAAAATCATTATTTTAAATACATCCACTGTGAGTGCAAATGATAATCTTTTCGCTAGCATGGGTTACGAAAGTGTTATTAAAGCAACGTATTGTTGTGTACATTATTTGCCCTGCAAACACCAGTTATGATTACATCTGGCGAACAAATAGAAGCCCAGGTGATGAATAAACACAGCTGGCAGCGAGAAATCGACTCCTTGATTATACTTACCGACAGGATATCAGATACAAAGGTTATTTTATTACAAAGCAAACCAACCCCGGCCGACATAAGGCAGCCAAGTTTGGTTCCTTTGGATTGTTTTAAGCGTGCCGATTTCTTTTTTTTTGTTAATAAAGTCGGCCGACATAGGGAAGCCAACATTGATTCCTTTTTACCTGTATTAACGGGAATTTTCAAAGTAAATTGAAACAATGGAACAGTTTTACAAGCTACACAATCTAGTGCGTAACGCACTCATGTCATATAATGCTGAACAGTAAATTAGTTTTCAGTAGTTTCATCTAAATGTTCCCTATCCATAGTGTATAATGTTTTATTTTTTGACAACAAAAAGCATGTACTTAGTCTTGAGGTGGGATAAATGTACGTCATTTCCTGTTGGCGTCCTCTATAGGTGGGAAATCGTAGCTAAGGGGACGTAACAGCGTTGTTTACGTCGATTTCGAGGAATTAAATTATTTTTTCTTCTTTACACTTGATAATTTTTTTTTTGTTTTTTGCAAGTATAACTACTTTTAATCATGTAATACAAATCTGTTGTAAACAGAAAAATGTTGGAGAATGGCCAGTGACCTTTCAGTACTATGGTGAGGGCAATATGCAGACTGTACATTGCTAAAAAGATTGTTTGCATTCAGATTAGATACAAGTTGGGATAGAACATATAAAACATTGACCTGGCAAGAATATATTTAAAAAAAATATTTTGCTAAATTTTGAATGGTTTGGTCTAAAATAAAGTCTTCAAAATGACAAGAATACATTGATCTCAAGTACTGTTCAAGTCAATCTGGTACAATGCTAATATTGTAATTGAATATGGTAATTCAAATGAGATACTTGGGGGATAGCATAACTTTTTCTGAGATTGTTTAGATGAATGAGAAGTTAGAAATAGGGTAGTAGTTCTTTAAATCATTAGGGTCAAATGAGAGATTTTACAATGGGAGTTTTGAAAAATTATGGGAATTATGAGAATTTCCTGGATGAGAGAGAAGTATTTATAGCAGCAGTTAGTGAAGGCAATTTTGAATCTAAGCACTCAAGCATCAGTGATGTCAGAGTCAGATTGAGCGCACATGACTTAGGGGCACTCTTCATCACAAGAATTTGGGGTGCTCTTCACCGCAAGGCCAAGAAATAAAAATGTGTGTTTCCGGTCAGGTGACTGTCCCTGTTATTCATTGCTGACACTAGCACTTCCCTCCTTCCCTCCACTGGGGTAAAAAGATAGTTTCCTGAAATTGATTAGTGCATCTAATTAAGCTGGTTGGTCCCAGCATTTGAAGTGCTTAGTACATTGCATATACTAATCATTATATATATATATATATATATATATATATATATATATATATATATATATATATATATGTTTAAGAGAAATATTTTTAAAAATTTGCCAAAAAATCCAGAGAATTATTCGTGTATCTCTAATTAAGCTGGTGTAAACCAGTACATGATGTGCTTAGAATCTTATATATATTAATCATTATAATATTTATGTTTAAATACAAAAAATAATTCAAAAAAATTAAATTCAGAAAACTGATTTGCGTATCTAATTGAAGTAGTTTAGCCCAATACTTGAAGCGCTTAGTACATTATAGATGCTAATCATTATACCAACTCCACAGAGACTGATTCAAATGCTGTTAAAAGTTGCTGTGTATATTCTGTGTCATAATTGTATGGTGATAATGAGTCAGTTGAAATTGTGTTGTCAAACCTATCTCTAATGAACTGAACTTTAGCATGAATGAAATGTGCCAACATGTCCTGAAGGTCGACCAGAGAGAAGGTTGTTGAAAGTGGTGTACATTTATTCCTTGACATAATCTCGATGTATATAAAACCTTTGTCCATAACTTCATTTTGATAAGTATTGTTGATACTAAGCTTTAATAATTTGTTGTGACATGTTTTTGTTGGTTGGGGATAAGGGATGTGGTGGGGTTCATTGTTGCAGTATCATATAAGGTGAAAAACCAAATTCTAATTTTCTGGTATTTTGTGCTGAAAACAGCAGTATTATAAAAGGATTTTGAGATTAACAATGTAGAAATGCTACATTAGCAAGTAATATTTTGGCATAGCAGTACATTTTGGACTAGTGGTAATACATGTAGCGACAACTAATGGTTTTGAAGATCAAAACAATGGTACCGAACTATTACATTCGTAACAGGGTAATATTACTGCAAGTGTAAGATATTAACAAAGTAGTAAAACATCATCAGCAAGAACTGTCACTACAAGATGGGTTTCAGGAGTAACAATGTCGTCATGTTACTATATTAACAAAAATCATTAATGCATATCATTAAACTTCATTCCTGTAGCACAATTACTCCATCAGATTTGTGAGAAGACAAAATCAGTGTTCCGCTCTTGCCTGGAAAATTATAGGGTCATGCTACTACATGGATTTGAGGAAAGTATTATTACTATATCAGGTTTCGAGATCACACAATCTGTGATACACTGTTACCTTGGAAACAGGGTAATATTACTACATGGGTTCTGTGACTACCAATGTAGTGTTGTTACTACATCAGGATTTTGGAGGCCACAAAATGAGTGGTACACTTTCACATGGAAATAGGGAAATAATACCACATGATTTGGTTTTTACCATTATGTAGTATTCTTACTACAGCAGGGTTTGGAGATCACAAACTCAGTGTAACACTGTTCCTTGGGAATAGAGTAATTTGTTTTACATGGGTTTGGTAATTAGCAATGTAGTATTGTTACTACCTCAGGTTTTGTGATCACAAAAGCAGTTTTGCACTGTCACCTAGAAACAGAGTAATATTACTACATGGGTTTGGGAAATATCAATATTGTATTGTTACTGAAGCAGATTTTGGTGATCACAAATGTGATTTTCACTGTCACCTGGAAATAGCTTATATTACTATATGGGTTTGGGGGGAAAGCTAAGCATTGTTACTACATCAGGCTGTGGTGATCACAAAAGCAGTTTTACAATGCCACCTGGAAATTGGGTAATGTTTCCACATGTGCTTGGAGGATAGCTATGTAGTATTGTTACTACATCAGGTTTTGGTGATTACAAATCAGTTTTACACTGTCATCTGGAAATAGGGTATTATTACTACATGGGTTTAGTGATAAATGTAGAATTATTATTACAACAGGGTTTGAAGATTATAAAATCACCAGTTATCTTGAAAAAGTGCAAATACAATCACATAGTGATCCGGACATTAATTCGCAAATTGGGAAATTAGGTCCTAAAGGGTTTATAGAAGTATAACTTTAATTCGGATTAAGTAATTTCAGTCTATATCAACAAGAAGAGTTAAGGAACATGGCACCACGTATAATGGTGAATTTACAGTATATGGCTGCTGTAATCACCTTTAGTATATCAAACACTAGATGTGTAACGGGAGCTTGAAACCAAATCACCAATTTCGGTTTCCAGGACCGAATACTATTCTAGTTACTCATGATGTTTCATCACTAGGGATCTTTTTCACACCTGTGCATCTGTGATTGTTACCCGTGTGTGAGGCAACTTTCCCTCGCGCCAGACGTATTGGAATGAGACACATTCATATCCGGCCAAAGCATTTTGTCTGTAGTTTAGCCACATTCTAATCGGGGCTGCAGTGCCGTCTGCTAAAAGAGAGATTGATATACACCGGTTACAGAAAGTTTACCTTATTTGTATTGCCTTCAAATCAGCTACCTGTTTTGGGTCACTAGTGCCCCGGTTTCCCATCTGCGCGCGATTCCTCTATGGGTTTCAATTTCCAAAAGCACAATCTCTTACCCAGCCAAGGTAATTGTTTAATCTTCGATAGTCACCGAGTACAGCTTGGCACTTGTGCTTAAACTACTTTGGGCGGCAGCTATAATTTATGAACAGACACATACTTGTTTATATATACATATGTAATCTATCTTTCCTGTGCCGCCAGCGATACAGGGTTTCTATCGATGTGGCTCTGACAAAATTTCCAATTGGTGTCTCTATGATAATTGCCGCAGTCGCAATTCCCGCTAAACCTAGACCAACATTTGCTGCTGCGGCTAGGCAATAAATGCCATCCACGACACCACAGACGCGTTTGTATCTTGCAAGTATCTTGGTAACTTCATCTCACAGCGGTTATTCTGTTTCAAATTTATCACGTCGGAAGTTTTGAGGGTCCATCACGTTTTCTATTAATAATGTTACCGCAAACTATAATTCATTGACATGAAGACTTTCTCCGGACACAACACTCTGAGGTACAAGACACACACACACACACACACACACACACACTTCCAAGATTTTTTTTTCCTTCAATGGTACAACTAATATACAATCATAGACAATATTTTCCACGGGAATGTATATATTTCAGGCTGTCTTTTGCATGTTTCCAAGATTATATATAATTATACAGAGTGCCCTTTTGCTAGGCAACGTACGTTGAAATATTATACTGATTTGATTGAAATACAGGCCATGGATTAATATATCATTTGCTGTCTCCAATTACAAACAAGCAGTATGATAAAGGATAAAACTAAGACCTTCTGTTTTGCGCATTGGTAGTACGCAAGCAAAATCAAATGGTAGACTTCAACAGCCGAGAAGGTTACAGAAGTCTATGTTCTGTGTGCCAAATGTGCCTGAAATGCGAGCTGAGTTGTATTGATATTATTGTAAGCCAGTGATTTGATATTGCTTTTTCCAGTGGTAGCATTTTGCGTTCGACATGAGTTTGTATTGTAAATACACCCAAACCCATCATGTTGTAAATCTGATTAGTCATCAAAGATCTGTCTATTTTTATAATGTTACGACTCAGTGTCTTAAAATATGTAATAAAAAGGAGTGAGACAAACAATTTAAGTAAAATCAACATGCAAATTATTTCTCCGCAATATAAACTGACAACTGAAGAAAAACGTACAGTATTGTGAATTTAAATTAAATCTCAAATAATGTTAAATGTCTTATCACAAGACCAAAATTATAGAATGTTCTGTATGAATTTAAATAGTCTTGAATGTCATGATGTAACAAAATGATGCAATCCAGAATGTCTTTGAACGAATTCATTAGAAGTCCAAAGTAGAATGTATAAATCCAATACATGAATAAGCACTTATACACGATTTCTCTCGAATGATATCTCACTTCAAGATTCCCAGAGACTTACATAAAACAGGAGTGAATTATGTGTTTATGGAATACCTATTTATGCATATTTTACGTGTCCTATAACGTAAACGAATGTGAAGTTTTCCAAGGGAAAACCTAGCCTAACTGTAAACAAGACTGGTAGAGAACTCTTTTGTAAATGTTGTTGTTGTTGTGGGGCTTAACGCCATTTTTCAGCACACGATAGGCTATACGTGGCGGCCAGTATTAATGGTGGAGGAAGAAACCGGGAAATCCGCGGAAAGAACCACCGACCCACGAGAAGCTACTGGCAAGCTTTCTCACATATCCACATTCGCCGAATCTTAGACTCGAACCCACGCAGACAGAGGTGAGATGGCAGTGATCCGTAACGGAGAGCGCTTTAGACCACTCGGCCACTCGGGGCCCCTCTTTTGTAAATATGTTGCTTACAACTTACAATCATTGGATAAATGTTAGTTATATCAATATTTTGATTACAACTTACAGCCAGGGATAAAAGTTAATCAAACAATATATATATATATATATATATATATATATATATATATATATATATATATATATATATATATATATATATATATATATATATATAGTGTATCGGTATTTGGTCAGAGAAACGTGGCTTCACCTACCAAACAAAGTCTAATTTTATTCTCAGAGGTGCAAATCAAACCAATTCCAGTGCTGCAGAATCCAAAGGTTAGGTTGGTAATGGGTCTCACGTGTAAACAACAGAGAAAAAGCAAAGCAAAATGAGATCAGATACGAAATGATACGAGAAACGTGTTCGAAAAGCTTCACGAAAAAGTGTTTGAAAGTTAAGGTAATGAAAGAGGTGAGAGCAAAGTGGAGATCTCAATTGTTGATGTGGGGGCTGTGTCAGTGAAGTGTGATAAGCAAGAGTTAGAAACAGAGACACACAAAAAGAAGATAGGCCGGCAGCTTATATTCAAATCCAGAAATGGAAAATAGAAGATGCATTACCTGAGAAAGCTCAACAGAAAGTATAACTTATTGCCTTATGGCATCAAGGAAAAAGAACATGAAAATGGGTGATATTGTTGGATAGTTATTCTTTCAGGAATTTCATATAGATAGGCGCCTTGTTGAGCAGATATATCTTTGTCTGATTCAATTCTCCAAACCAAAATCCAGCATTGTGAGCTATACTTGATTTGTTGATAGAGAACTTGCGCTGTCTTGTGCACCTAATCTTGTTGGTACAAGGAACAAAGTTGTAAATGACTATCGCTTCCTATGACGAAAGAACGTAGAAGATTATATCACAAAATACCTGGCAAGAAAATTAGAAAATTTGCACAAGGATTTGAAGGTAACAAGGAAGTGGAGGAACGAAAACTGCTAAAAATATCATGCATGAAGTTCAAATAAGAATATGAGGGTGATCATCAATGTAATGGAATGAGAAATTTTCAGTTACGTTTGATTACTCTACGTTAAAAGCAGTTCAAAGTATGTGTGACCTTGCATATAAAGTATCTGAAATAAAACATGTTATTCCAAGTAGAAGAAATTGGATGAACTTCATTACTGCTTTTAGGGACGTGTTTCCTGAAGCAATTATATATATATATATATATATATATATATATATATATATATATATATATATATATATATATATATATATAAGAAATAAATTAGAGGCATTCCTTTTATTAAATATATTGTACAGTTATTTTGTTCAATATATTTGCGAGCATACTCACTAGATGATTTAATTCTATACAGTGAAGTATTTTAAACAATTTGTATAATTTGAATTTGGTTTACCGTTAATTTAAGGACAAATCGTTTTTGTATGTAGAATTAAGATAACTATTTATTTTGAAGCAGTTATAGCATGAAAATGTATTTCTTTAATCGATTTGATTTATTAGCAAGTGATAATGAATTACAGCATGTACGGTTATGACTGTTTCTTCGTATGTTCACAGAAGTCAGATTATGTGCATATACGTGGTACAGTGGGATCTGTCTTAATGGACCACTGATGTGGGCAGGCGCTTGTTTTTGGAGACCAGGTTCTCGAGGTATGGATCTATTTTCTGTATAGGGTGTTAGAACCTGCCATGGTTTTGCCTGTTATGGGGTTATTTGGACGGAATGGGCAGCCTTGTTAGACAGATTGTACTGAATGTCCAATAGTTTAATAGACATTGTAAAGTTCTGTTCTGTAGTTATCTGGTATCAGGCAACTGGAACATTACTGGAAATAAATTATTGAGACTATGGCAATGATAATTACACTTACATACTAATGCCTCAACTCAAACACAAGTCTTCTTTTCACTGTAACGTACAAGAGTGGTAATGTCGCTAAAGGAGAAAAGAGTTGAAAAAACATGTTAAATGATACTGAATAGAACTCATATATGTTAACCGCTTTTATGGGGATTGCTTTTTTCAATCAAAAAGTGTAGATAGGACAACAAAATAAGATGAGAATCTAGATAGCAAATTAAAAAAGTATAACATTTTCTCCAAAATTCAAATTTCGATAAGTTCAGAACACACGTATCCCTACGTAGGTCAGAAAATGACACTAAAAATGCTTGTGTGTTTTAAACTCTACATCACAATCTTAAAAATGCATCAAATACGGGTAAACGAAGTAAGATATATGAAAGCAGTTAAACCCCTATAATTTAAGACACATGAAAAAGAAAAATAAATATAGATAAATGGATATATTTTATGTCACTCAAGTAGAGTGTATTCATAATCATTCATCTAACACCAGCAAATATCTCATTCTATTCTCTTGTTTAAAAGAAAAGTTACTTTAATCCTAATAAACAATTTTCTGAAGATCATATTTGAAATGGTATATTGAATATCAAGGAATGGAATATATATATAAATCAGGAAATGGTGCATAGATCATCAGGAAATGGCGTATTGATCATCAGGAAACGGCGTATAGATCATCATAAAACGTTGTATAGATCATCAGGAAACGGTGTATAGATCATCGGGAAATGGTGTTCAGACTATGAGGAAATGATGTATAGATCATCAGAAAATGGCGTATATCATCAGGAAATGGCGTATAGACGATCAGGAAATGGTGTATAGATCATCAGGAAATGCTGCATAGATCGTTATGGAATGGTAATGGCATGTGACTCAATTAATAAGAGGAAAGGTGACTTAACTTTTATCCATAAAGATGCTTTTCTGAAGATGATCTTTGAAATCGTATATAGATCATCAGGAAACGGTGTATAGGAAATGGTGTATAGATCATCAAGAAATGGTGTATAGATCGTGAATGTAATTATGTACTTTATTGCCAGTCTGAAATAGAATCGCGGCCACAAGTAAATATAATTATTCCTTGATTTATCGTGTCTTCAGGGGATTGTTTTCATTTTTTTAAATACTGTCTTACATTCCAGGCTTGTTGCTTGAATAGAATGAACGTTATATTTATGTGTCTAGTGCAAAATAAAAAATATTTGCATGTTACTAGCAAAATAATCATGCTCTTGAATTTAGTTTTAAGTTCTAAGTTTTCAGGATAAGGTATGAATGTTATGTGAACATGACTTTCATAAGCATTACTGGCTATCTTTCACTCCAAAGGTATTTTTCAACACATTCATCTACTTTTGCTGAGTAGAGACTTTTTTTTTTAAAGGGAATTACTTGCAACTAATATTCATTCACTTGTATTTTCATAAATATTACAACTTTATAGCTGGGATTTGAAAGGTTAAAGGTCATCCTCTCTTGTTTCTTAAAATGCAAGTTTTGTTTCAGAAGCTAAACATTGCATTATCATGCAAGTCAAATAAAGAATTCATGTTGGGAATTTTTTTTTCAGAAACTGCCATTTGGGAATTTCTATTCAAGAGTTTCTTGTAGGTTATAAAGATGGTGAGGAAGGTATCGTCGTTGTTTAGCGATAAAAATATGAACTATGTTAATAGTCTTATCAAAATATTCAACCTCAATCATTTGGGTTAGGTCTCACTGGATAGTTTCGTATTTTGACCCCCCCCCCCCATTTTTAAGGTAGAAGGCATGAGCCTAATTATCACAATCCCAGCATTTATAAATTCACACATAAGCTAAATCTGTAATGTGGTTTATATTTACTTTGAATTAGGCTTGGAAATGGGTTGGCTTGTTGGTGACTGCCTGTCACAGTTAGACTAGCATTGGAGATCAAATGCGTAACTTGGGCTGCAAATGAGCAGCTGACTTGGCTTACGTATTTACATGTGTCTGCTACAGAGGTAAATATCTAAAAATCTACATGGTTGAGAGGTGATGAAAAGTATGCTAATTTGTTATAGTACTAGTGAACTTTAAAGATGAATAAATACTGATTCTTTTAGCCGCCTTGTCACAGGAAAATGTTCAAAATAGCTCTTTTCTGTCAAAAATGAATGTAAAAAAGAGGGGTTGGTGGTAGTATCGGTTCAGTAAAAAAGCCACCTGTTGTATAAGGAATTAACCTTAATACCTCAGACAGAATCTTACAAGCATCCTTTCAACAAAAATCATTAATTAGTTTTTATTTGTATCTTTAATGTAATATTATTATCATTTTTCTGCAATAGGTCATCGTCGGATGAAAATTTGCCAAGAAAACTGTCCAGTGAAACCTTAATGTAAAGATGACACAGTTTAATTCGACCGCAGTTACACGTGTCATGTTGATCGCTACTCATAAGGTCCAATAGGGTAGAACGGAAATGTTTTCCTTTGAGGACACTAGCATATCTTTATTCAGGTCAAATAGAAGAAAAATCACAACGGATATTTTCATTTAGACGCATTTATCGCAAAGCTCTATTTGTTCTTGAAACGTAAGTACCCTCAGGGAAGACAATATTTGCCACAAATGTAATCATCTACTCTTAATTACAAAAAGGCAATGTCAGATAACCTAATCTTACCATTTATCGACCTATTGTCAGTTTGATCACGTGCTTGTTTTATTTCTTATCATGACGCGAAATAATCGAAAATAAACTTTGACAATCTGTATATTTGATCAAAGTGGTTGAAGCTGTACGCTAATAGCAAATTACACTTTTTAGCGTTTTGGAGGGAATAAGAACTGAAAAAGAACAAAACAAACACTGAAAACCTTTAGGTTTAAAATCATCTTCATGCTTATGATAACATAATCGTTACTAATTAAACAGAAAATGACGATGAGTTACCGTAATCATTTTCTTTTCTCTCGCTTGGAGAAATATATCATTATTTGAGCATATAATATCATTTGTTATATAATATATGAAGCTTACGTTCAAGCCAATGTTGTGCCGTAAACAAAGAAGTCATGCCTCTCTTACGGGCTATATTCCAGAGTATCAAATTTCTTTTAAATATTTATTGATTACAAGTGGGTAAAAATAAGGTATCTAGATGACATTAATTCTTCTCCATAGTGACTACACATTACATTTATATATGTATCAATATATATAATATATATCACGTCTGCATGATTTGCACGAATGATAGTGTAAGAAGACCGTTCTTTCTTGTTATCGGTTGACATCTTTTTTCTGACATATGTAACCAATGTTAGTGAAGTCGCTTTATTCCCCATATTTTTATTGACTCAGTATCGCAGTCCAAGATATAGTACCTTAATCATTGGTTTATTCTTTGAATAAATAATATATAGGATTACTAGAAAATGAAAATTTTAAAGAGAAATTCTGTGACAGTTTTGACTCAGAAACAATTTAGAATAACTACTGCATGAATGCATCGACAGGGAGGATCATATAGCTGATTCTTTATTCTCTACGTATCAGTTTTATTCCGTCTATTGCACAGTATGGAAGATAACAATGGATAGTTAGTTGATAGGCTAAAAAGTAGATGGAATGTACATTAATCCATCCAAGATATCGACGCAGTATTGGTCTTGGTAAGCGAACACATTTTTCCTCATACCACCCGACTTTCACATCCGTCATGAATCAGTTCGGGCTGATGTCTTTTAATATTTTAAATGAACTCGTTTATTCTGTGTTCATGTTTGTGTGTGCGTGTGATAAGTAAAGATTTGAAGTTACAGAGATAGTAACCTAGAAAAAGCAGTTTCGATGACGTGTACATCATGGTGAATGTTAAAGCAATCTGACAATTTGTCTTGGTTACCTTACATATTGACCATTTTTCTGGTGATGTAAATACTCTCACACAAGACAGAATATTTTGTTGTCCCAGCAATGATTTACGTAAAACTGAAATGGCCAAGACAAAAACAATATTTAAATCCCCAAGCTTAAACGGAATATAGCAGAGATTTTAACAAGCCCAGCATATTTTATTCAAATTAAAGTGACTAAAAGAGCATATTTTATTCAAATGACAATAACTAAAGTGGAACTAAAATTATGAAACTGACATGTAATTTAGCGAAGACTAAACCACCTAGAGCTTTTTATTAAAATGGACGAGACTAAATATAATACAAACATTCCATAACTGAAACTTAATTTTGATGAGACTACAAAAACCCTCAATAAGTTGTACGACAAAAAAAAAATGATAATCCTCACAATATAGGATTGACATCCGACAAAAGAAAATCAACCAAGGGCTTAGTTTAGAAATGAGCTTTGTTTTCCCCTTGACTGCTAACGCTAACGAGTACAAACTATCATGGAAGTCATACCTACCGTAGGAAACGACCATAATAAGACTTTGACGGGAAACACGGCCGAGTATCCCATGCGTCGAGTGGAAGTCTAAACATTCACCATTGCAACTGACTCTAATCCGTGATCGAAGATCATGTGTTCTGGGATCAGCTCATTAAACAATTATTCATTGTTATTGACAGCAATAGATCCTTGGTGAAGCTTTTAATCAAAACCCATTCCAATTCAAGTCCTGTTACATCTTCATGACAGATGTCACTTGGGATAGTCAAACGTTGTGTATTAGAGCTTTTGAATCTAACATTGCCCAGAAGAATTGCATACGATCTTATTTGACTCTAATTTAAACGAGAGAACAGTTAGGTACCAACAGTACACAGGACATTTTGTACGACGACTACGCAGCAGGTTATTATCTGTCGGGATTTAATTTCACCCCAGAAAAGGTAGTTTCAAGAACATCTCAAGTCTATAAAATTAGAACGACTCCTTGTGGAACTCCGTTTGTTCTTGCCCTCGAGAGCACAACGAATGTGATCCTGTTTGCAGAATTTGGCAATACCCTTGGAATCATCAGTCTGAAAAAAGAGATCATAAAATATTAAACGTTGCACTAATTGAAAACGTAGCCTTGGATGTGGAGAATCAAGAACAGGAATCACAACTGCCACAACAAAATCAAACTCATGGAGAAGATAAAAACAAAAAGAAACAGTATTAACCGGAACAAGAGAAACGCGAAGTGAAATGTTTTGATAACATAATCACACTCTTGACCGTACAAAACTATGGCGGATGTCATGTGGATCATCCAAGGCAGGTACAACATGGCAAATCCTTAATGATTACCCAAGAAGAAAATTTAAATTACTAACTTGAAGAAGCATGGAGTCTTATCCAAGACGAAAAATTATTGGACAATAAATAAAAGCAAGATACAATAAGTGTCTTACTCTGAGCGTTTCTCTGATCTTTGACATTATTAGGTCTGTTTAATTTAAATCTTAGGACATTTCCTTGAATACATGTTATTACAACATAAAATGAAACTCAAATTACTTTCTATATTAAAATATCTGAATTGGTCTTAAAACATTTTGTGTAGATGAAATATCGCTATCATTTCTAAAAAGTACAATCACAACATCAATGATAAATACTATTTGATCCAATCAAAATATGCTAAAGATTAGTTTGGTCCAATCACAAATACGTTATTCTGCATTTGTATTTTACGATGATCAAAGACAGAGATCTTCGTTGTCAGTTACAGGCTTAGGGCAGATTACCAAAACTACAAAAACATTATGAAAGTTGATATTCGTACCAGCCGATTGTGGCGACGTTATGGACAGTAGGTAGAAGAATTGTTTGAATTCGTTCTAATAATTCTATGAATATGTTCAAATTATTTCTAAGACCAGAACAGCTGTGTAATGGAATTATCTTAGGATTCGTATGCACTTTAGGACAATGTATAAATGCCATCTGTTAATCATAAAGCAAGATATATTACATATAAAGGCCTTTTATATTTCTTTGGATGCATAATTGTTTTGGCAGTGCCTGTTTGTGCTGTATCTTCTAGAAGATCATCATGAATTGTGTTTTCTTCGGCAAATATATTCACACATATCATTCCTTATTTCAATATTATTTCAATATTATTTCTCAAAGCAGCATCTGCTGTGTACACATCATTAGCAAGGTATAACGAGTCTTATCTATTATATGCCTCTAAAAAAATGTAATGTCTTATATCTATTATTAGATGTTATGCCTTTAAAAAAACTATTAATGACTTATGATACGATAAATAATTCGTAGTTATTTACAAGATATGAGAAAATGTTTTTTATTACATATTTTCAGAGAGCTAAATGAAAGCCGTGTTCAGCTTTAAAAACTATTGGATGGACGGCATCTTTGAAACTGTCTTGTGATCCTATATCTTCGAACATGATGCTATGAATAATGATTCACGTCAACATGAACATGTTTCCTTAACTTAATCAGAGCGAAAGGTTTAGGTTTTGAAACTCACATTATACTTGATGTGCAACAAATGATATTCTTGATATCAGTAATTGTTGTAAATTCGAATAATTCAATTGAGTTTTATAAGTTGCAGTCGAGTTTAATATGTAAATATAAGCTAATAGTTTAACTTAGAGCTGAAGTAAGTTTTACAATGATCGATACAGGTAACTGAGTTTCTGACTGAGGCAATGAAAGCTGCATTATAGCACTGCTCTGCATGTTGTAGTCCGTAAAATTCATTATTTCCTTTTTCTAAATAGAAATTCAAATTAATGACCTGAATTCACTACCTTTCGGAAAGATATATATACCAGGCGACTTTGAAATGAAGTGATGTAATTTTCCACTTCTCAGTTTGCATGTCAACGAACCGTTACTTTCTAACCTTATAAAAAAGACATGCCTCCAGCGACACTATCGCAATTTAAAAAACACCTAAAATCCGATACAAAACTTAAATATACTGTAGTTTGTTTAAAAAAATGTAATTAAATTCTCGATAGCATTTAAAATGCAGTAATTTACTGCATTTTCATTTATTTCATTCATTCATTATTCATTCATCTTGAATGAAATTAGACATCAATTGGATCTGGGAATGACAAACCAATGAACGAAAAATCACAGAAGCCTTCAAATATTTCAATATTTAAAACTGATCTGTTTTAGAACTTTATGATAGGCTTAAAAACAAAATAAAGCAGAAAATGATTGTCAGCATGTGCGTCGCCTAGTCACGGAATTTACAGTACAGCCTTCAAGTCTCGAGAGGCTATAGCAATTTTGTGTCACTAGCATAGTGTATTACGTAGAAAAATCACACGGAAAGTGTACACAGAATAGTATAATGACTTAGAGTCCTCTGAGTTACTTGATATAAATTTAAGTTGAAGGTTTGCGTCCAGTTCAAATTTATTTCCTTCCACTCGTTCCGAATAGTTATGTCTCTCATGATAAGAGAGAGAGAGAGAGAGAGAGAGAGAGAGAGAGAGAGAGAGAGAACCTTAATTTTTAATAGTTTACTCACTGTTTTCTTATTGTGATAATGATTAATAAATGAAATTCACTACTGAGCTAGAGAGTACAGAAACAACAGTCTGCTGTTAAAACCAGTTTACATGCGCATTCATGCGCAATGGGAGAATCACAAATTGATACAGCAAGATTACTGGCATATCAAATTGCTTTATACCAATAATTTTAAAGCCAGCCAGCTATGTAGCCATTTTACTTTTGATGTGTGTATTTATATAAAATACATTAAATATCACATATTCCATTCTCGTTTCAATATAATCGTCGGTAACTGAATATGGCTGCGCGTTTTGGTGTTAAAGAAGCTAGCCATGCCGTGTTTTTATTGCTTTAATTTCTTGAATAAACCAGCGTTCATGCTTACATCATATGTCTTTTTATTTAATCGATATGAACGAAAACAGAAGCTCAAAAAATGAAAGAAATAAAAAAAATTTAATTTCCAAAGAGGATTGTGAATAGCTACAATGGGTTCAGAACTGCATTTGAGCAGGGATGTCAAGTGTTAACTTCCTCCGCCAATACACAGATTCATGTACTGAATTTCAACTCCGTTGACAATGAAAGTTTGTGCAAGTTAAATATATGTATAGTATGTACGCTGTATTTTCGATATACCACCAGTTGTTGACATTTTTCATGTTATTAAAATTCATACTTCTCGTGTTACATGAAGTAGAATACTATTTTGAGAGCTAGTAATTTAAATTATTTAGTTTCAAAAATTTCATTTGAAATTATCTCCGGCATAATATTCTTTTTACAGAATGACAAAACAATACTGAGTTTGCTTGACCAAACTGCAAAAGGGTGTAGTTTAAAAAAATGTATGCCTTTCCTCTTCATATCGTAATTACGTCATTTGTCACGTCACGATGTGCTATTTAACTTTGTACATATACGAAAATTATGAAATTGGCATGTTTATTTGAATGCCACAGTAATAAATATATATTTTTCTTTTGAGGTAAATGTACTTTTAATATATTTTATAACCAAACTGATGCAGAAGAGCGACAATAGGGCAACTTGAAAAAGTGGTGCTTCTGAGAACGTATAAGAGAATGTATCATAATAAACCTAGGGTATGAGATATCTGTATTTAGGTCTTTGTTTACAGCTTTGCTAGATTTTAGCGATTATTTATTTGATTATGATTTGTTTCTGGTGGAAAGATTTTTCTCAAGCCAAGTAATTAGCTAGTAAGGATGTGACGTCATAATGTACATAATTCATGAGACCCTATTTTAGCACAGATTAGTTTCATGAAATGGACACTTCATCATTATCCAACCTAAGCATTTCTAGGGATATTCTAAAGTATAAGTGCTTAGTAAATAGAGAATTAGGAATTATTCATTGTACTAGATGTTCGGGTCGTGTTTCGTAATGCATTGTCTGAAGTACGAATATACGGATTGGAAAGGCTTACAAAAGGATCGTGCGAATTGGAAGCAAGAAAAAACCCCCACCTAAGTCTGAAATTACGGTCTCGTGAGGAAATTGACGAGACCCCTTTCATGCTACAGTATTATATATATATATATATATATATATATATATATATATATATATATATATATAGCCACATATGCCTGCTGGTCGAATAGAACAGTTAAATAGCCAAAGTTATTATTTAAATTTGATCTCACTTTAATGCAAAAGCGCTGTGCTGTATCCGATTGAATATTTAATTTGCATATATAGTCCAGTTAAAATCTATAAGAAACTATTAGTAGATAAGTGCAGTTAATTAGTCTACAACTACAATGAATCTCTGCTTGCAGCTCAGTGCGCAGGATAATTATCAGTATCGGAATTTAATGATAATGAAACTCTCTTCCAACTCAGAGCCGGGGGATGGGACATTATCTGTAACTGAATTTAATGATAATGAATCTCTACTTTCAACTCAGAGCCGGGGTATGGGATAATTATCAGTAAACGAATTTACTGATAACGAATCTCTGCTTGTTCCTCGAGGGGATAATTATCAGTAAGTAAATAAAAAATGAGAGTAAACTCCACTGATATGAATATTACTTCTGTACTGGAATGTAAGTTAAACTCTCTCTCTCTCTCTCTCTCTCTCTCTCTCTCTCTCTCTCTCTCGTTTGTGAATCTATGTTTATTTGAAATCACGATTTGCAAATAATGTAAATGTCATTGTATTTTACAAAAACATGAAGTATTTGAATGTGAAGGCATGATTATTGATATAATCAGATACCCCTGCAGTTGAAAATATCGTTACTTTTTGTGCCGTAATGCGACGTGCCTGCAGAAGTAATCTGATTCCATTACAGATCTCTACCATTAAAACAAAACTGGCAAAATGACTCAGAACGCACACAATACTCTCCTAAATTTTACATAATTTTATAGGAAACATATACTTAATTATATGCAGTAATGAGGAAATCAGCATTGCGTTTCATGTTGCCGCAACAATTGCGTTTAATGCGCTTTACGAAAAAATTCCAACACTAGGTTTTATTATTTCAAAGTTATTTATTTATATTTTGTATAAATCCAATCAATCATCAAGTGTAATTCGTATATAACATCCACACAGTGATTAATCTAGAGTTCCCCCAATACAACTGAATTTTATTTTATTATGGCAATTTTGCACGTAAATAGAGCTTAAACACTCATGTAATCTCACTGCCATAAATTTTTCTGTACCCTAATAACTGCAAATACAACCACGCTCACCATATTTTATTTTGCTGTTAGTTCATGCCTGTTTAGATAGCGTCTTCTGTAGTGAAACTAACTGGAATCTGCAAGGAAGCCGCACCATCCCCACGTTTCTCATGTATTTTTATCATCTTTTGATCACAGAAGGAGGAGTGGATGGGATGAGAGAGGGAGTTGGTGTTATGGGTGAGTCGAATTTCTAAGACCAATATGGACATTCTCCATTTCAAACAGTTATGGCAGGTCCGTGACATTTCTTGCGAAGGTCAAGGAGAACACGCGGGCGCAAACAAAAGCATGATAAAATAGTCTAGACAAGTAAATACCTCCCAATATCCGATTAGTTGTCAAAGACCATTTGTTTTACACTTGTTTACTATTTATTCTGTCTTGTCGGTTGCACTGAATAACAACCAACGGGACATTTACAATAACACAGACTAATAGCTGGAGGAAAGGTCATTGTATCGCGGGAGATATCAACACAACATATCTCATTAGGACTATCAGCAAATGTCACAGAGCACTTTATCTGGTATAATCAAAGAAGATAATCAGCTGTAAGAGGATACTACCATTTTGTTTTTCTTCTTTTGGAAGTATAAAGACGGTTTCGGCATTAACATTCAAACAACCCAAAATCATATCAATGGTGGAAGCCATTACAAATAATTTAGTGAGGTGTTCAGTAATATTATTCACTCACCACCATGCGCAGAGACGAACGCAGGTACACATGCACGAGAGGTTAGAGTTACAGACGTTTTTATTTATGAAAGTGCAGGCATATTTAGTACCACAAAAGTGCAAATGTCGTTAGTTAAAAAATCACCGAAGACTGGTATCATCGGATTTCACGTTGTGCACAAACGGTTTGGTATTCTTAAGTCTGAATATTATGAACCTGTACTAATTTGTAGATGCTGCATGCTAGGACAAATGTCTTCCTTGATGAAGTACATTAATCAAGCTTATAGTGGCAAGGTAAATGATCTTATTAGAGTCAAGTACTCTTTTAAATGTTGGGAATATTGCGAACGCTTTCTGAATTCTGAATAGAATTCTCGTAACACACACACACACACACAAATATATATATATATATATATATATATATATATATATATATATATATATATATATATATATATATATATATATATATATATATATATATAAATCATATGGCGAATAACAATCGTTTCAAATGCGCTGGATCCAGCAAGGGATCACGTTGGTCAGGGATTGATTAAGATAAATGCAATAAACTGGCAACGAACAGTGCAAAACTAGTATCTAACTAGTCTGAGCGCTTTCGACTCTTAATGAGTCTTTTTCAAAGGCAAATACAAAACATAGACAAGACAAACAAAGAAAACACAAAAACCGTTGCGTTTGCAAAACTTTACATGGTTGTTTCTACAGGAATTAAACCTCTAAATTTATTATGTTTCAACTAGTTTATTTCAACTTGAGCGGATGCTTGAAAATATTTTTATTGACCTAGAAATCGACGAGCGATAACGACATCTGTTCTTTTATGTTCATTTAAAGTAGGTGTAATTTATATCCCGGATATTTCATTGTCATAGTAGTAATTATAGGCTATTAAGCAAATTTAGAGAATTATTTAAAAGAAAATGTGTCGGCTGCAAAAAATAAATAATTTTATTTGTGCATGGCTGTACAAGAAGGAAAACATTGGAACGTATACACTAACACGACATAAAATACAGAACTGAAAGGGTGTTAGATCACACCAAAGGTAGATCGTGCCATACGAGGTTGATAATCTAAAGAATACAAATATATAATACTGTTAAGGTCGACCTGATCTTTTTCCAATTTAAGTAATAAATTTATTATTTTTATTTTAAAAAAAATACAAAATGGTAACAAAAAGTCTAAGCAATCTTATTTTGGAGTAGAGCGATTAGACCTGACTAGACTGCATTTTAAAAAAAATTTAGACCTGAACAAAATTCATGTACCATTTAAGTCTTGTAAAATAAATGCTACACTTTTATTCTTGTTTTAAATATAATGCATGCCTTAAGATGTATTTCTAGAGCCACAAAATATGTTAGGATGATACTATATATGCACTATCATGATAAACATAAGGACTTAATAATCCTAAAATGTTTTATTTGTCCAGAATTTAGACTGACACGAAGGCTTGCAAGAAACAGAATTTTTTTCATATTTGATCAAACAGTTTGGGTAAGAATTTTAATTGCCCAGTCTGCTTGGCATTCAGGTTTTCCACCTCTGAACTGGTGATTACTGCAAATGCTTTCTGCAATAAAAATTTTACTTTATGCAGTGGCAATTTTGAAACTTCTTTCATTCTTTCAATAACTTTGATGTATTCCTTGAGCATGTTATTGCTAAAGCTTAAAATTTTTATGTACAAAATATATATCACAAAGTTATGAATAACTTGACAGGTATGTGGGCTACATTACAGAAAACCTCTTTCTGTATAAAGGATATTGTAGCGGCTGCCTATGAATGTGTAACTTGCACTTTGTACCGATAAAATCAAAGTACTGCATCCGTTTTACATACAGAATTAAAACTTTGGAAGTTACTCTTGCAATACAACATTTACAATTACTTCCATTTCCAAGGTGGAATTTCAAAGATGGATAATTGGTGTAAATACATGATTGTTGTAAATGTTGCAATTTCCATGGTATCATGATTTTAGCTTTCAAGCTTTTTGTACCATATACATAAAGGGATTCAGTATGCTTGATCTTTTAAACAAATTCCAGGAGATCTAAGTGTGGAGCTAGACCGGCTGAGGAAACTGTTCATACAGATGTTGCAGTTCCAAGCAGCCTTGTCTCTAATCTATTGGAGACAGGTTCAAGGCAATGTGGTGGCTATCACCCAACTCCCAACACAGGATTACCAGAATAATATGTGTAAAATGTAGAGAGATGCCCACAGATCTGGAATAGCTGTTGTGAGAGAAAGCTCTGCTGGTAATGAATATATCCACATTTGTTTAGAATGCATACTGACTCTTAATGCATTATTCTTAATATGGTGAAGAGTTTATTTAACATAAGAAGTTTCAAGACTTTTAGCGAGACTGCTTACCAAATGAGACATATGCGTATAGCCTCGTACAAAAATAAAAAAAAAAAAAGGAGTGAAGCCAACAAGCTTATTAAATTTTAACAAAATAATTTATTTCCCTAGAAAACAATATAAAAATAGGAAATAGGACTTACGGTTTGTGAATATAATCCAAACAATAATCCTAGAATTGAAAAATATAAGTCCTATCACTAAACAGTTCTAATTGAATCCAGGTTCGAATCTTTATGAAATTCCAATATAGAAGGCGATGACGTCAGATGAGATCGTTGTACTGATGGCAACAATTCCTCGTTGAATCACAATTTATAATGTTCCCCTTTAGAATTCCAGAATAAATTTCCACTGAAAATCTTTGTCCCAGAACTTTCATAAAGAAGAAGCATTTCCCAGGGTGAAAAAATTATTTTAAATAAGAAAAGCTCAATTCAAAATAGCAACAACAAGAATACCTTTCAGCCTCAAAGTATTATTTACGACTGCCTCGGTCTACTAAAATCCGTCTGTCTTAACACACGATTTTGGATCACATGGTGGCTCACGTGACAGGCTACCTGATTTACTAGTTTGAACAGCGCAATAAAAAAAGTGCCATTTATCACGTAGGCCCGAATGGCCCTATCTAAGAATCAAATTCTCACGCTGGAAATATATAAATAAAGAAAGACTGTTTACAATTTAGCTAACACGTGGGCCGAACATGACTTTGGTAATATAACCAATCGTTTTCACTCGATGTTTACAAAATCTATGAACCAAGGTGAGCTACAAATAGTGCTTAAGCAACCGTTACATTCTAATCAGGTCAAGTGAATTTCTGAAAAGAGATTCAAATCCAATTAAAATTATCATTACAATAAAATGTAATGAAACAAAATTAAAATAAAAAGAATTTAAAATTAATACACAAGTAATTAAATTACATATACGTAACAATGCTTAGATTATTTCTTTGCAACTACTGTTTATGAATTTTAAAATTGTAAGCCGTCCAACAACAGACATGCATACATATGCAAATGATAAGGACATTTTTTACAATGATACTCATCGAGTAGATTCTTTTCATTACCTGGTTTTAATGTGGGTACCTCACTATGCTAAACAAATCTAAGCTGATGATGATACAAGGATAAAATTCTTATGTAAATATTATCTTCATCTGTAATCGGCCGTTCCTATTTGATCCCAATGCAAGAGTCTCTGACTTCTAAAAATGCTCCCCAAAAGCTTTGAGCTGTCCATCTTAACATAAAACTACACTTCATATCAGTTCTAGTTGTGATGGAACTCTCAATGCTCATGTCGAAATAAAAACCATGTGTAGTTTTGATCCATGTGTATTTTGTAGCGGAATTTGTTGATGGAAGATGAATAACATTTGAATAAGTGCATGTTCCGATTATTTTTTAAAATATATTTTTCTACATTTTAGAAATAGCATATTACAAATTGGAATAATTTTTCAGGATTTAAAGTTCCAATCATTGATGATTCTGTACTCGCCTTGGCCAGGATGTACAAATGGAATGTTCTTGTCCTCAATGATGAAGTTGACTTGATGAGCACCAACAGACATGCTGCCTATGGGCAGTTCATACTACAGCAACATGGAAGGCTCTGGTCTGGAGAGAGACGTGTAATTCCCTCTTGCTGTTTTGGCAGATACGTGACAAATATATGGATGGACAATACACTGGCTTCATCCCCTCTAGGCTTGCATGAACTTAAGCGCTTTCTTGCATGTACGAATTTGTATATAAATTAATACAACTGACTTCATTCTTTGTTTTGTTGTAACTGCACATAATATTGCATCAAACAATAATGCTTTCATTCAGATTTTAAACACTAGACTATTTCTGCCTATAAACAATGTGGGCAAGAAGGTCATAAATAATGAATACAAAAAGTTTTCAACAACTGCAGATGCAGCATTATACATTGTTTTCACCTACTGATATTTACAGAATATTATATAAAGTGTAACCTGCCTTAGCAAACACCTCCATATATCAGACACTGTTTCATATTTTACATCACTAAAATCGAGAGATCTTCTCCTTAAACTAAACCAGAGTTGAAGGTGGTTCTTGAGGCGCCAGGTTTCTACAAATTCTCCTGGGATCATCTTCCTTTTGTTCTCTTCTCCTCCTCATACCCTGCTTGCCCTCAAGTCCACAGATGAGGGCTTTCTGTATAAACTCTCTGATGTGGGGATATGTAGACGGACCATCTGCCGCTTTTTTTGGTTGTAACATTGATGATACCTGTTTTAATTTTTTTTTTATTTTTTTAACTTGTGTGACAAGCATCCCCATGCTAACTCATATTAACGTTTCACCCAATATTAGAGCCTCATGACCAGTTCCCAAGAAGGAGTTGTTGAGAGGTTGTTTTTGTTCTTATTTGTTCTATCTGCAAAGTACTATGTGAGACAGGATGCATTTTTGCCCATTCCTTCAGAAGGCAACATATTTTCATGAACAGGTATTAGCTAGTAATCATCACGATGACAGCATCTTCCCCAAACCTCCTGAAAAAATTCCATGAACCCCATATATCGTTAATAAAGTGTGTCAGTCCCCTGGGAAAGTGCTCTACGTATCATTGGATCTAATTATTAGACTTGCATTGCTCAAATAAAAAAACATATCCATTAGAATGATGACAATACTAATTGCAAGATCTGTATGCATGAAAATATTAAGATTCCTTACCTCAAATATAAAAAAAATGTGTGCTGCTTGTTGCAAAATGACTTGTATCTAATACGAAGTTTTCATGACTTGTACATGTGAATAATACTCCATTGACTTGATATCCAAGCTGGGATCATAATGTACAATCAATATATAAATTTTTCTCTAATTTTCTGTAGTGAAACAAGCTTACACTATCTCCCTTCTATCTGCCACTATGTTTATTGTGATCCAAAGCAGCTAGCTCATTCCTAATCCTGTACACAGGAGGGATGAATGGAAATCTTTTGGCACAGTACATCATGATCTTCTGATGAAAAACTTCAAGCTCAGCAGTGCTTCTGCAATTATCAAAAAACATGTATCTTGTAATATGTGTCATTTGTAATCTGCCAACAGATTAATACATTTATTAAATAATCATTACTGTTGGTAAATTTTGCATACATACAATCTTTACTGAAACGTTTATTGATAGAGTGTCATGAAATTGTTTATACCTGATGTACAGAGTCACTGTACATGTATCGTGTGCACACATCTTATGAATGCTAACTTATTCAGATCTTCAAATGGAGAATAAAAACATTTAAAGCGGTCTTACCATTTTTCTTTTAAATACCATGCAGTTGTTGCAGTCCTGAAATTTAAGTAATACTCCACTGTTTAGGAACCTTTGGTCCAGAAGCACCTGTGCCAAGGTTTTCAACACTTTGGTATCCTTCTTGGGATCAAGCCAAGGTTTTGTCTGCTCTTCATTCTCCAACAAAGGTTCATGTAGGCATTTATTAATGCCTTGGTCATGTGAGAGGATCCAGTTATGTGTACTGGTGATGTGATGCAGGACACTCCTCCAGATACTCTAAAAGAATGCCACAATCTATACTTATAGCACCTAAAGCTGGTCTCTTATGTCATGGTGACCCCATATTGATAGATTATAAGACAACTTGATTTATATCATCAAGCGAAAGCTACATTGTAGATTTGGCTAATGGTTAATGAAGCAGGATTGCAGTTTTGCTCGGATCAATCTTACTTCAATATTCCACATTACTCTGACATTTCAAATGAATTACTTTTAATAGACTACATACCTAGAAGATCTATATACAGATAAAATATACACTAAAAGAAATCAGAAGATACCAAAAATTGTTCATAGCTGCTGGCAGTCTTGCATGAAAACAAAAACTGGTTCATGATGGCTTTGGACCATTGTAATAAAGCCATATTTTCCTTTTGTTTGGCAACCTTGAAAAGAAGGTAGATAAAATAAAGTTAAAAGTGCATGAAGAGCAATCATCAAAACAGAAACAGCTTTCCAATTCCAAAAAATTTATGACAGGCAAGAATGAAAACCAACAAGCTTTGTAAAAATCAACAATTCATTTAATTCCTTTGAATAAAAAATGAAAATTTTAAAAGAACTTACAGTATTGTGAATTAAATCCCAAATAAGTGCTATCAACAATCCTAATGAATAAAGTTCAAATTAGATTCCAGTGGTGTGCAAAAAAACTTCAACTCTGTTATTTCAATATTCTGTTTTTAAATATGTCCTATGTGCATTCATCATGAGCTAAGTGGATAGATGGGAAGAGGGTGTTAGCAACAACTGCATGTGAGACATAGCTATAAATGGGAAACTGCATAAAGAAAGCATATTGGGTATGTAGACACAATTTCAAAATATACAATCACTGGTCATCTAAGTATTGATGGGGGGGGGGGAACAGCTGTGATTATTGGGTTAGCCAGCGCAGTATATTGGAACTTTTTTGCCTAACCAAAACAATGACAGCTAAATTTATGCCTTTTTTCCATGCTTCAGGTGGCACAGCTGAGGTACCCCACCCCACTTCTGAGAAAGTGAAATTCAAGGCATTTCTTTTCTAACTCAAACTAAGAAAAGTATGAAGAGGGAAATCAACCTGCTGGCACAGTTTTAATAATATCCTTTATCAGCATTGCATTTGTTACATCACTGATTTCAGCAGAATGACAATCCTAAGATCCCCACCAAAAAATAAAAATCTGCAAGAAATTTGTAATTTTTACCTTCCTGATTCAATAGCTAATACTTCAGATACTGAATGTGTCTTCATTTTCTCTCTCTTTTTCTCTCTCTCTTTTTCTCTGAATGTGTCTCTCATTTTCTCTCTCTATGTTGCAAAAGCAAAAGGCCAGATGTTGATGTGAAGCATGAAGATGTACTGGCCACATTATTTGTAACTTCATTACTAAAAATATGTATTAAATATTTATTTGTATTAAAATTTATATTTTACATCTGTTTCTTTGTGCTTTGTATTAAACACTTAGAAATGAAATACTTCATTTTAACCCAGAATACATAATAATAGATCTAGAAAATTTCACATCAATAAAACTAACTTGATTGCAGCTCAAAACTAACACTGATAACATAACAACCTGCCACCAATATATTCTGGTAGCACTACAACATCCTTTCCTATCATGACTAGAGATCATTTTTGCAACTGTAGTCAATACAATGCGTTATAATAAATTTACTAGTAGCTGAAAGATGTACAATAAAATCCTAGCATCCAGCCTATTGTAAGCATGAGATCAAAATTGTACTGGATCAGTTCTACATTCAGATATAGAAAACCCTATGAACAGTTCAACATTAAACATGTATTATTTGTTCTACACGTTCACATGATAAGGTTATTAACCTTTTATGCAAGTAATGTGCTTGTCACATTAACCCAAGGTGTGTGTGTGTGTGTGTGTGTGTGTGTGTGTGTGTGTGTGTGTGTCAGTGAGGGAGAGGGTATACATATTGATACCTCTTATACATGTATTTAAGTTCCCTAACGGAATTTAAAGAACCTGTTTCACGCACAGGGGCTCGTATCGATGCTTACATCGTATATACCTGTCATACATATACTATGACATGTAAATTATAAGCAATGATAAGGACCCCTGTGGTCTCACGAAGGTAATGGACATGTATGCAAATGACCTGTAGTCTTTAAAAGTAGACATTGTGTTACGAATATGTAATTAAGTTGCTTGTGTATTAGTTTTAAATTCTTTTTTATTTTATTTTGTTTCATTATATTTTATTGTAATGATAATTTTTACTGGATTTGATATTTTTTTCAGTAAATTTAGTTTCTGTTTTGACCTGAATGGAACGTAAAAGGTATTACATTAGCACTATTTTAGCTCACCTTGGTTCATAGATTTTGTAAACACTAAGCGGAAATGATTGGTTATTACCAAGGTCATTTTCGGCCCACGTGCTAGCTGAGTTGTAAACAGTTTTATTTTTAAATTCATTTCCAGCGTGAGAATCTGATTCTTAGATAGGGCTATTCTGGCATACGTGATAATTGGCATTTTTTTTTACTGCGGTGTTCAAATTAGTGATCACGTTCGCCCTGTCACGTAAGCCACCATGTGATCTAAAATCGAGGCTTAAAACAGCCATTTTGCTAGTAGATTGATCAGTCGTAATTTTCACACCTCAGAGCTCAAGGTGTTTTATTATTGATGATAGATTGTTCTGAAGTTCATCTATTTTTTTGGATTTAATAATTCATATTCTCTAGAAAACAAAACAAGTGCTTTTCTTTATGAAAATTCTGGGAAAAAGACGTTTAGTGGAAATTTATTCTGGAATTCAAAACAGAACATTATAAATTGTGTTTCAACGAGGAATTGTTGCCATTAGTACAAAGACCTCATCTAACGTCATCGCCTTCCATATTGGAATTTCATCGAGATTCGAACCTGGATTCAATTAGAACTGTTTAGTGATAGGATTTATATTTTCAAATCCTGGGATTAAATTTTGGATTATATTCACAAACCGTAAGTCCTATTTTCTAATTTTTACGTTGTTTTCTAGGGAAATAAATCATATTTGTTAAATTTACAAAGTTTGTTGGCTTCACTGTTTTCTTTTGTTACTTTTGTACGAGCCTACAAGTAACAATTGACCTACCTGTCCAACAACAACTTCGCCATTTCAGTGTCTGATGCCAGTCCTAACTCCGCCATTAATGCTCTCTATCGAACAGACTGGTCCCCAAGACGAATCCCTGATAGGTTCTGTTCGGTTTCTTTGACAGCTTTTCGACGTTTCTTCTCGGAAAGCGACAAGCGCGGGCGACCTTGACGTTTTTGACTCTCTTGTGCGTTCGCCATTTTTATCTACAGTAGATATTTAAATCAGAACTACGTGACTCATAACCAGCCCACTGGACGAAGATGACGTGTCCGTTTTTGTGGTCACGTGGGGTTCCGTAACAGTTCGTGACCTACAAGTTTCAATTAAAACAGGCCCCCACAAAAATTCATTTTCACTCGTTTATTTATCAATTATCTAATTGAATCTTCACAAACTCTAGGTTTTTGTGAATTATTTCAGCTTATAAGTTGACACATTTCATTACTTTCATGATCTTTAAAATTCATAAAATTACAGACACTTTGCACTATTGTGCCTTTAATTCATGTGTGTAATTAAGATGTGAGTTCTTTTAACCGAGAATCGATGCTAATAACATTAAGAGCGCCTGCAGGCTGACATCTAGTCCAGTTAGTGATTTTTAGTCCGCAGCAATGCGTAATAGTTTATTAATAGGTCAAGATTATGCTATAGCTCAGGTACGGTGCTGAATAGCCCGTTAGGAAGATACTTTATTCTTCTGTACTAGGGTTTGTGTATCAGCTGTTATGCTGCTAACTGACCCATATTAGTTTAGTTTATTTTGAAGCACCATATGACGATATCTTGCGTAAAGAGAGAAGCAGAGGCAGTACTGTTTGATCTCAGCAGTAAAAGAATGACAAATATTTAGGTTGCGTATATATTCATTTATTTCAAAAGATAAATAGCTCCATATATTCCCGAATACAGAGAGAGCCGAGAACAGACAAGACAACCAAATTACGGTTGATGACTCGAAAGAGGCTGGAAGAGGCAGAGGAAGATGCGGAGGAGGAGGAAAAGGAATACGTCGACTCTAACCTGCCACCAACGTTGAATATGGAGTGATCGGCAAGCAATCAGGTCATGCAGGCATATTGGACAATTGAGGTGCAGTTTCTTACCATCTTTCTATCATGTATATGTATTTAAATGTGGAGATTGTATTATTATGAGCACTTTTCTTAAGTTAGCTAGACACTTTTCCTGCTTTGATTTATGTTGTAGTATTCTTAAACAAAAACAAATTCATTTATATATAGCAAAGATCTGCCATATTCGAGTAATAACCTCTAGAACAGCCTGGAAGTAAATATGCATATGTGTTTAATATCAGCAGTGGCTGTAAAATCACAATTTTGCATTTGGCCTTAAAACATAATTGAAGATCATGTACAAAATTCAAAGACCACACATTAACAATCATCTTCCGCTACAAATAGATTAAGTTGAAAAATCAAGAATATCAGATAATATGATAATTATTACAAATAAAAATTATATATTTGAACAACAAATCCTGTTGATGAAAGACATTGATTTGAATTAAATATAGAAAACGTGTCAGTTTGGAGTCAATTTTACAAGTAGTAAACAATATTGACAAATAGTGACTTTTTTTTAATTAAATATAAAATTCACATTAATTGCGTCCCATTGATCCACAGTGGTGTTTTGACTGACCTGTAGTCTGAAATACAGTTTACGTCATGAGTGGATAGTGTTCAACAAGGTTTAGCGAAGTTTCCTTAAACACTGTTGGAAAACACCTTGTGATGGGCGGATTGACAGACGAAAACTTTTGTAATGTTCCCATCCCACTTGACGAATTACAGCACGATGACATTGAAGTTCTGGAACGTTGTCATTGTAATCCGGATGATGTGTGCGTCATCCGAAGTCATTATCCCAGGCATTCCACACCTCCAAATTAGTATAGGTTTAGAAACTTCATCCGCTGAAACAGATCAAGGCGAAATAGTGGTTCATTACACCGATATATTAGTTCGCCGCTGTAACGAAAGCTATATTTAATTCATGCGATGTTATTGCTTTCCAATGCGTAAGTGTAACGAATAAGTATATATCACGATGATCTGAGAAATCCTGCTTCCATTTATGTCGTCAACGTTTTCGTATTTAATAACTATTGGCCTCAAGAAACACGCGGATATGGACGAGGAATACTAACGTATAAAAAGAGAACATAGAGCAAGTTTACAGCTTTACTCGACTTAAACACTTTGAATTTCAGATAAACATGTATATAAACATTCTGTCTAGCTGATGAAGACGATGTTCATGAAGAGGATTTGGATAATACTTAGAAAAATATAAATCTGCTCCTTCTCCTTTATACGAGAATTCTTTTCAATATATATTCCATAAACCCGATTGTATTACTGGCATTATTATTGACCTTGTTATGTCTGCTACATGCCTTCCTTTTAAAAACTCAGTCAATGTCACATAAATTATTGGCTCAAAATGGCTATAAATCATCAAGAAGTATTATCGTTACTTATTTGCAATTAAATAAGTTCTTGAATGTTCAATTCCTTTTGTGGTGGGCACATGAGTTTAACTCAGCTCAACCATTTTCACACTTTGAATTGTGTTGTATTGTCGCCTTTTCCAATTCACTACAAACGTAAAAAACGAAGTGGAATTACCTCAGATAGACTTAAAAGCTAGAACATTTTTAGTGCCTCTAAAACCATATGAAAGTCCTTTATATTCAGCATAAACGGTGTTAAAAAATAACGAAATGTTTGCGTTTGGAAAACATAATCGGATATACCTAAGGCATTTTAAATTGAACAATTTTTTTAAAAAAAAACCAATATCAACATTCGTTGTTGTTGTTGTTATAGGGTTCAACGCCATTTTTCAGCACAAGATAGGCTATACATGGCGGCCAGTATAAATGGTGGAGGAAGAACCAGGGAGAACACCGGAAAGAACCACCGACCCACGAGAAGCTACTGGCAAGCTTTCTCATGTACCAACACTGGCTGAGCCTGAGACTCGAACCCACGCAGACAGAGGTGAGATGGCAGTGATCCGTATCGGTGAGCGCTTTAGACCATTAGGCCATTCGGGGCCCCTCAACATTCGTCTCTTTTTTTTTTTTGAAGCTAAATTCAGGTGAAAAACAAGATTAGTAGATAATTTTATGAGCACATCGATAAATACTATTCGGAAAATTACTATGACCAAATTATGGATTAACCAAGAGTGTTAATTGAGAAAAGACATTGAATATAATTCAGTATATGAATATATCAGCCTGCTGTTATTACAATGAACATCAACGATAGTTGTACAAATTTAGCCAATATTTGCACTGACCATATATATATATATATATATATATATATATATATATGTAATACAACAATTATATATATATATATATATATATATATATATATAAACAATTTTCAAAATTAGTGGAAAAAGTTGATAAATCTGTTGGTGTGATTTTGCATTATAACCCCGATACACAGTCTTCGTAATTATAACGTATGAGGATACAATAAAGTAGGTTTACAAGGCAGTTTGTTTAGTTCAAAGCTGACATTTGTGTTCAATAACGACGTACGCTTCATGAGTCCTTCTTTTATTGCGTAGTCTAATCTCAGTCAATAAAGACTACGAATTCTCCCATACTGACTATAACTGTCCAATACTAGAGCTAAGAAGCCAATGAAGGGCCCATCAAATGTGCAAAGCTGTCTATAAAGCCAGTTAAAAATAATACTTTCTGTGATACAATTAACTTCGAGATGGAGAGTATTAAAGGTTCTGAAACCTCTCTTCATCTACTTATATTTGTTAAACATCAATCCAAGTATGATCCGAATACATTAACCAGTATTGATGGAGATCAGCTTGCCAGGTCAACTAAGTGCAGACGGACGTAGGAAGACACAGACTGAAAACACTCATAACCAATCATAGTTTATTCAAGATATTTGAATACACAACCTTTTTCAATGATGTTTTATTTTGACAGAATCAGAAATTGCCTCAGAGGTACTACATGAATACCACGGTTCTTCAGAGCCAAGTTAGTTTTTTTTTTTACCAGTCTGCAAGTACGAGATGAATTAAAGTGAGTAAAACATGATCGCTCAGCTATGAAAACTCTAATCCCTACATACACAAATACCAAGTAGCTGATGGAATATATTGACTTAGTTTTGTGATCCAGTGAATAATGTTTTTAATCTGCATGTGCTATTGGACATTTATGGATTGGAAGCTTATTTGTAAGATTGTAATCATTCTATCTGAATATTATTTCTTGCTTTATAAAGATAACTCAGCCATTGAGGGCTATAACACCTGTTGTTTACCTCGGAGATCGTGCATTTTAAAATAGGGATTCAGGCATCATGCCTTCTTTCTTTCAAACAAGCAAGCTTTTATTTCACTGTAAAACTGATGTTTTTATATGAATCTCGTGGTCTACAGATGTTAATATCGTCTTCGCTTAATCAATGCATTGCCTTTCTCTCCATAAATGAAGCCATAATAACAGAGAAAACATGGACACTCTGTCTTACATTTTCATCCATCTTTATATAATAGACGAAGTTTGCTCATAAGTAATTCATATATATATATATATATATACATATATATATATATATATATATATATATATATATATATATATATATATATATATATATATATATATATTCAAAAACATGTCAACAAACTGATACTCGATAAATATCAAGTCGTCAAGCCAAACAATTTTAAGTAATGCATATTATGTGTCAAGTTGTCAGAAGCCAAAATAATTTTAAATAAGCAATGTGATACATGATGCTAGCCTAATCTACCATGTGATACATGATACTAGCCTAATCTAGGTTCATTCTTCTTTCGTTTTTGCATAAAGTAAGACATTTTTCAACGGTAACATGCGAAAAATACCCCGTCTTAGAATTGCTCAATATTACTTTACATTATGTGGAACAAGACCTTTTGTTTGACATCGGTCTCCTCAAGTTGTACAATTTAGAAACTAGGATACTAAAGAAAATTCTTTAAATTCACAATAACATTGATCATAAAAATTCAGGAATCCATTCTACCACAATATTAGTTCAATATATTTATTCTAATGTAAAGAAAAAAAATAATTTCAGAGAAAACTATCGATTTGCTTGCAAGGTATAATGCACCTAAAAGCTACCGACTTTGATAATATCATTAATTTTATGTGACACCAGCATACGTTGAGGAACGTAGACATGCATGTTTAGGATAATACAAATTAGATATAATGCTTGTTTGAAAATTTCTCTTGCGTTCATGATAGATCGAGCTTTGTTTACTGAGAAAGTATCTACAAGGGTCCAATGTAACATATTTCAAATCATACGAAACGTGTGAACACCATGCTTTTAGGTACATAGAAAAGTATAGTCTATCAAAAAAGGACATGAGAGTTACAGCATCTAGATCCAAGACAAAATATGCAAAGGGTACATGATTCAACAACTTCCCTGTCATAATTAAAATTGTCAAAGAACAAGAAATAAGAAATATTTATATTCATCCATTCCAGAAGGTTATTTCACTGAATGCATTTCAGAATCGTCGATTATCTCCAAAACTTTCACGATATGGTTATTTATTGCGCTTTAGCTGCTGAAAATTAATTTAGAAAAATGATCAACTCGCTTCGTATGCTGGAAAAGTTTGGAAACTCTATTGCATAAAAGGACAATGACATTAATGATGATGAGGAGGATTATGATGAATATGACTGTATTTTTAAACCGGTAGTTACTTACTACGTTTCTGTTCTGCATTACAGACATTTGCAGTTGTATTGGCAGTTGGGAATAGAAATAAAACAATTACACCTGCTACAAGCATTCAATAAAGAAACCTGTCTCATCCCCTATATTTGCGAAAGAAAGCAATCCATCAAATAAATTGAAGGGTGTTTGAACAAAAGTATGAAATTTTAATTTGGAAAGACTTTACAAATTTGTTCGCTAGCATGTTGATGTGCGTTTAGTCCATTGAAAGTGAACGAAAACGATAGAAAATAAATAGAATTATAGTGTCTTAAAATTGTCTAACGTCTAATGAATATTTGAAGGTACAGAGCGCAGCAGAGTGATGTCACACAATGTACAACTTTTTTAAAAACACGTTTTGAAAACATTTATGGAGATAAATTATGCCTGCAATTCACATATGCAGAGTCTTTGCGGCTTTATTGTAAACCAGTATTTGTGCGAAAATATGGAAGAAAGTATGGATCCATTCGACACGAGTTACTATCGGGGGTATCACCTTTTCATACAGTGAAAAAAACATGAATGTTTTGGAAAAATGAACGACGAGACAAATGATCATATTATTTAAATATTGTCATGGATTTCTTCCTTCCACTGACCGTACTTGTGTTTATTGTTTGTTCATTGACATGAAAGCAGTTTATATTTCTATGCATTTTGTTGGACTGCAGGTACAGTTGGGTTACGAATAACGTGGTTCCCATTTAGGAATCACATGCTATTCACGTGCAGCCTTTAGAATATCATAGAAAATTAACAATAGCTCCTCACTGGTGTAGCAAATGATACACTGTCTTTGTGATGGATGGTCCACTTTAGATGCATAACAAATGTTTTTGTGACATCTGCAATCTTATTCTTCATTGTTTTCTGAAAACGAATGCTATATATTTCCTCTAATATTTGAGCAATATTATCATCCATTGAACTGCCCGGATAAAATGTTTTCCATAATTATTTAGCTTACAAGGGAAGTTCTTCAAACATCAAGGTATGGTCAAACAAAAGTACTTTTTGATACAAGCACTGGCTATTCTATTATAACTCTCTATTAGTGCTCTCATGTCCTTCTATCGTCCATCTGAAAGATTGCCCTCGAAAATGAAACCATGTAAAGACACACTTCACGGACGAAGGTTTTTACTTGAAATTCATTTCAAGAAATTTCGCCATGAAAACTATATTCTGGTTTAGAAGATGTCTTAAACTTTTCAAAACTGCCTTGCAACCTAGCTTTTGTTTTAAAGTCGGTTTCATTCTCGAACTTTTGCCGTCTGTTACTGTCCATATTTAAGTAAACACATTAAAGCAATCGCCGTTTGTGTTTAGACTACTGGTCATTAGATTTCTCATGTTTAGATCACACACTGGCTCAAGTACTAGTGGCGGTTTTATAAATTTCTAGATCTCTCTAATAACAACAATAATATATGATTTTACTTCGTTCCTGTGACCAGTGAAGAGGTTAAAACAATTCAGGGACGTAACGTATTTGCGAATGAGTGGTGGTATATTCACCGCTCAGCTAACACAGTGCTAAAGAATATATAACCTTTAAGATTGACAACACACAAATGGCTGTAGGATTTATTGACCTGATACACCTTCATTTTCTCTGAAATCACCTCTACTCTCTATAGGATATGGGAGTGGAGAGGATTTCCTTCTATATCCACTGATGCTAACACTAATTAAATGTTGGAGAGAAGCACTTACTTTAACGCTACTCGAATTGTCGTAAAGGACAGGTCAAAATTAAGAAATGATCTATTCGGAAACATTGAAAGTAAAAATGCTCTTTGACAGATTGAGAAGAAAATTTCAGTCACAATTGCGGTGACTGAGCTGATGAGAGCGACTAATATTTACGTAAAAGGAAATACAAAGCCATATTTCAATGGTAAACCTACGCCTTGGCAAGGTTAGCAACCGTCAGTGACATGAGTAAACACAAAGCCGAACACTTGTATTAGGTATAATGAAGCTACCAACCTCAATGGGTACAAAATGACTCAACTGCTACAAACACATCTGATTTAGGTCGATGGAATAAAATCCAGAAATATATATCATCTCAGCAACAGACGCAGACGCGCCCAAAAGATGTATACTAGAGAGTGATCTTGACTATCAAGCTGAGGTTCATGACAAGCACAGCACTTGTCCACCGAGAAATTAATCTTCTCAGAAAACTAATTCACTACCACAAACATCTAGCTTTACAAGCACCTCGCTATAAAGGTTAGCCAACTATATCGCCTGGCCGACTTTGGCCAAAGAAATTTATCTTTTACAAGAATAGCATCAATACGAATATGGTTTTCCAACTGGCCTTGGTAAGTACGCGCTTAAATAGACAGTGCTACATCGTCACCATCAGCATAAGCAGTGTCGTCAGACTTTATGAATGGAAACAACATACGAAACGCAGTGCCCTTTCAGTCAAGAGCTTGTTAGTGTCTTTATCCGGAAAACTTTGATGGACCTGGCAATCATGCTAAGTACCCTTATGGTTTTTGGCTTAGGTTCTTAACGCCACCAAGGCCGCCGTAGTAAACAGGAGGAATATAAATCCTATGGGACTGTAATACGTGTTTTATAGCAAGCTAATTAATAAACGTTTAACAATTACACTTTGAGAGTTTTAAACCGGCTAGCATAGTTGAAATATCTTTTCATCAGTGTGCAGCGTACATGCCTGCCGTTAACTGCCGTTGAGGCAGGCGTAGGCGCAAGTACGTAGATGTCGGCTGGTGTAGTGTCTACAGGCATTCCAACAGGTGATCTGCAAATCGGAGTAGGGTAGCAGTACCATGGCGCATAGAATGGTGATACATATGTTGAAGATGTTTCGCAAATTGGAGGAGGATGTGTCTCAGGAGGTGTAACAAACGCAACAACATGTTACACAGATGCCTCGGCATGGGACAATGTTTTGCATTGACGCATTATTGACTCTTCTGCACGTTTAAAGCAGGACTTTAAATAACTACTTATGATCGCCTACCGACAACCAAAATTCCTTATTAAACCATGATTGTGTGTGCGCAGTTGAACTCATACCACAATGCAAGAAGAGGAACATATCGAATGTTACGAATATGTAATTAAATTGCTTGTGTATTAGTTTTAAATTCTTTTTATTTTATTTTTGTTTCACCACATTTTATTGTAATGATAATTTTTACTGGATTTGACTATTTTCGGAAAATTCACTTCTCTGTTTTTGACCTGAGTAAAATGTAAAAGGTATTCCATTATCAGTATTTTTAGCTATTACCAAGGTCATGTTCGGCCCACGTGTTAGCTAAATTGTAAACAGCCTTTCTTTTCTTATATATTTCCAGCGTGAGAATTTAATTCCTAGATAGGGCTATTCTTGCCTACGTGATAATTGGCATTTTTTTTACTGCGCTGTTCAAATTAGTGATCACGTCGCCCTGTCAAGTGAGCCACCATGTGATCTAAAATCGAGGCTTAAAACAGCCATTCGCTAGTAGATTGATCAGTCGTAAAATTGTATCTTTCGGCTCAAGGTATTTGTCAAGTTGTTGCCATTTGAGTTGATTTTCATATTTAAAATAATTTATTCACCTGGGAAATATTCTACTTCAACGAAATACTTGGACAAAGATATTCAGTGGAAATTTATCCTGGAATTCTAAACGGGAATATTATGAATTGTTATTCAACGAGGGATTGTTGCCATCGGTACAACGACCTCATCTGATGTCATCGCCTTCCATATTGGAATTTCATCGCAATTCGAACCTGGATTCAATTAGAACTGTTTAGTGATAGGATTTATATTTTTCAATTTTAGGATTAATTTTTGGATTATATTCACAAACCGTAAGTCCTATTTCCTAGTTTTACATTATTTTCTAGGGAAATAAATTATTTTGTTAAGATTTACAAAGGTTAGTGGCTTCACTCTTTTCTTTTGTTACTTTTGTACGAGCCTATACGTAACACGATGTAGAGATATTAATGCAAGAAAAATACCCAAGATTGCTTCTTTCAAGAATTCAACAACAGAAGATACTTAAAGCAGCAACCAAAGGTTATTATATGTCTGTAAAACGTCATTTACGTCCTAACGTACAACATTTGTAGCATCCAATCACAAAAGCCTTCTCAGAAACAGCCCCTTAATAAAACACTTTCTAATGCTACCGTTCTTTTTTCTTTCCAACGTTTTGAAACGTAAATCATTTATATTTCATATTTTTATTTTTTAATGTGTAAAGTATAAGAACGATGTAAAGATACAAGAGAAGAACAATCCATCGATACAGATGTGGCACAAATAAACCCATTTTTTCCCAGTGACCTATATAACTTTGGTGATGTTAGCTTGCATCCAAACGCAATCACTTTATTCATAGATTATATAACCCTTTCTAGTTATGTCGTTTGTTATTATATGCCATACGTACAAGAAGTTCCCTTTTCACGTTGAATCACATCCCTAGAGTAAGTGTCCGAACCTATTATTACAATATTCCTCTCTTATTAGATGAAAATCGATACCAGGTCAAATATAGGTTAGAAATTCAATTTTTCAGAATAAATGTTATCAATGCATCATAAAAGTAAAGTTTACATTTTGAATAAAGGATTCACATGTGTAAAAGATCATTTTTATTGCAAACGTTGTTTTTAAAACAGTGAGTAGCACAAAATATATAAACTTTCTAGAAGGACAAAAGACGGGTGAAGGAATGTTTACCTAATACTTTCGCAAAGTTGACAAACTGTACGTCCTTGTATAATTTGTTTGAAATAATGAATGCATACAAAACACACCCATTATCAACTAGATATATAAATATACACTTTCAAAAATGTCTTTAATCTAAAAAGGGTTAACTTGCATTTTAATTGTATTGCATTTTGTCCGTTAGAAAATGTTTAATTACGTCTTAATTAAGCGATCATAAAGCAATAAAAGAAAACTAACACAAAGGCACATATGTACTTTCAGCTAACATTTGTGTGTGTGTGTGTGTGTGTGTGTGTGTGTGGTCTCCCTTGTTTGATGTTCTCAGACGAATTAAGGGAGGCCACCTGCCCTATTTGTATTGGTGCCGAAGCTTAACTTTATAGAATTGATGTGTGCTATATGTGTTTTCAATTCAAGATTTTTTTTAAATAATAAATAATATTCATTTTGCTTGAGTTATTTTATTTCTCAAGTCAATTTTGTCTTTTTTTTTAATCCTAAGTATTTATCAAAGTACAATAAGTAAGTTTCCTCTTGTCTTTTGTAGCTTCTTCTAGCTCTCATTTTCAGTCTTTCCATTTCCATTTCTATTTCTTTCCAGTTCATTATTCATTGTGATTCCTGTTGTTTTCTTTTCTCCCGTTTGTGTTACTGTCCTTGCGATTGTTTTTGTTGTTGTTATTGTTCTTGATGCTGCAATTGGTGCCAGTTTTGTGTTCAGTTGTTCTGCAATTAATTCTTCTTTGTTGCTTTATTTTTTCTCTATTGTTGTTTTCTCTATTTTGTGTTGTTCCTTTTTTGCTGTTTCTGCTTGTGCTTCTGTTGTTGGTCTTGTTTTTGGTTTTCTTGTTGTTTCTTTTCTTGCTTGGTGTTCCGATGTTCTTGCTGCTCTTGTTCTTTTTGATTAGGGACTGTATTTGTTGTTTTTGTTTCTGCTATTCTTGCTGTTTTAGTTTCGGGAAAATTGTCGTTTCCGATACAAACACTTCTTGCTTTCCCTCATCTTTGATCTTTGGGCATTTGTGTGGTGTGTGTCCTGTATTCCTACATCTGTTGCGCTTTCTGTGGTGGATGCATCCTTTGTACCACGACATGGTTAAGACGCCATGCAAGAAAAATGCTGACTTCATTTTTTGTATTTCAGTTTTCTCTATTTCCAATATCCTTTTCCCATTTTTGATGGGAGTAAATGGGACAGTGTCCATTCTTGCTTTCATCACCTATATTTTGAACTTCCATTCGAATCTTTCTATCGTTACCTGTAAGGGGATTTCCATTGATATATCTGACAGGAGTAATTCTGCTGTTTTCTGTTTTTATTCTTCTTAGTATTGGTAGGGTTTCTTTTCACCAGCACTTTCTCCCCTCCAATTGTCATTTTCCCTAGTGGTAGTATGGGCATGGTTCCCTTAGGTCGTAAAATATATCCTTTAAAGCCTTCTCTATTTAGCGATTCTGTCAAGCTGATAAAGTCCTTACATACCGAGTACAAAAGAACATCGAAGAAGCCATACTTTATGTGCGCTGTGTGTAAATCCTACCTAAAGTCGAACACGACAGACGTCTAACTCTGAGCCATCGATCAAGATACTTTTGAGTTCCAACAATATGAAACAGAGGTCTAGATGTTGTGTACCAGATCCTTTTAACCTAACTTTGGCAAACACGGTGAACGTCAAAAAGGATGTAATTTTTGACAATACGCTGGAAATCAACAGTTTGCGAGAGGTGATCATAGACTTTTAGAAGAAGAAATAAAAGGTGCTATGTGAACCTGTGAGATAGGCGAAGAGACCATTTCAATCTAGAACAACATAACCAATAACAAGAACAGTCAAACGCAAGAAAAGAAGAAAATAACATAACAGTAATGATGTAAAGATGGCCAGAACAAAATAGCATTTAGTCTTGTGTTGTTTGTGACTTGGCTTAATAAATCACAGACCTGGCAGTTTGGGACATTGTTATGTAAGTGAAATCAATCATCATAGCCAGAAACAACACGATAAACGTTTGATGTATCTTCAAGGGGCATGGACTATCAACTCATAAGGGAAGAAAAGGTGATACACAGACTTGCGTAACCATTCCTTAAATCCATTGACTCCTCCAAAAACGAAACGCATTGCTTGCGACAGAATTTGGAGAATATTCCTTCAACGACTTACCTGACACATTTTCAAGGAAAAGGCCAGATATGAACTGATCACCAATCATTACATCTGAAAAGAAGAAAATTAAAAAGCTGGTAACGTCATCAAAAAGGAATGGATTACTGGAACTTCAGGACGTTCTGATTCACAGTTCATACACAGCTTCTTGAAATCTTCTGGCATGCGTTAAACATCAACTTCCGCATGTAAGACGTTCAAGCATACGTCATCAGTACAGTCGACAGTCAAAGACCAAAACCCACGTTAAGAGAAGAAACTGCATCTACTCGACTTGAGATTACAAGAAATCAGATTCCATTTTGTGGGGACAATAATATTTCTTGGAATTCCCTTAGAACATTTAGTTGTTGAAGAAAAGAGATGCTGCTCAAATTACTCATTTGCGAACAAACAGTGTGTCAATATACACTCCTTGTATGATATTATATTGGTATGTATGTAAGTATGGAGTGTGTCTATAAAATAGTAATTATGTTTGTTGGATTGTAATCCAACAGCGGTTATAAAAATGTTCACATTATATTTCCCACAGAGACCTAGAACTATTTCAACACGTTAATTTCCCTACAGAACCAGAATGCACCCTTGGTATCCCAGAGATTTAGGCTGCCCCTCCATGTTAAATTCCCATTAGTCCTAGACATTTTTCAACAAGGAAACGGACTTTAACGTAGTACTGATTTCTCTTACGGCCCTAGAGTGCTACTCTCCCACATATCAAATTCTCATAGAAACCCAAGAGTGTCCAAACATGTTAAATTTCCGTAGAACTCTACAAACCTTTCTTTAGAATCCTAAATTGACCCTCAATGTTAAATTCTAATAGAACCCTAAAGTAACTACCACATGTTAACCTGTGGCGTAATATTCATTCCCGTAGAATGAACATACGAGGTTGCCTCATATTACTACTGCCATATCATCAACGTTCACAATATTATGACACAAGACTTAGCAACCCCACCTAGCAACGTCATAGAGTCCTGACTGGTCAATTACATTATGTGACAATCTTAACCTGGCATTTATTTGAACTCATTAAATTGTACAATAATCTGCTCGTTCACAGAGGTTAAAATAGAATAGTTTAATACTTTTATTTCATATTCGTGTATGGTCATCTACTTTTCCCGAATGGCTTATTCATTTTCAGCGATAATTAAACAATTCGCTATAAGTATGACACGTTTCTGTCGAAATAGATCCAGTAAATATAATAAATGTCATGATTCTAACATTTTCATCCATTGCGGATAGGTTCTTAACTACTTGTTTGAAGAAATTTACTTTTAGTTTCTGTAGAGCGCCTAAAGAGTACTCCAAAGGCACGAAACAAATAAACAAACATTGGTTTGTCTGTATTTACCGAATGGTGTGCCCGTTACTTCGACTATCATCCATCTATCAATTGTTCTGTTTATTCAGTCATAATGAACATGCATGTGCACATTTATGTTTATGGACACACTTGCATACAAACATGTCTTAATTCAAAACATATACAGATTTTAATGTATCTCCTACTAATTCTGGACAAAAAAATGTATTGATATAATCCTAAGGATCAAGGACAGGTGTCTGGATAAACTTAATTTGAATATTTTTATACTTTTTACTGACTGATTATTTATCGACATCCTATAACTTTTACGCCAGGAGGAAACCAGTTCTTAACATCAGAATAATGGTTCAGATTATTTTAGACCCATGTATTCACATGTTTTATGTCCGTGTTCTTTTCGATCTTACAACTGAAAAGGCGCATACTCAACAGATCTAAATAAATAAACAGGAAACGAAATATTGATTTACATCCACTTGCGTCAGACATTAAAGAACTAAATTTCAGCATCATTAATAAAACATATAAGTTCATTAAATCAAAGGATTCAACTCAAGATTCCTATATCCGAGTTAACAACTAAGTAGACTCTCTTTATTGCATTAAGTCGATACATACTACCTATTGTTCAGAAATAAGCATAATTAACGAG
Organism: Megalonaias nervosa; assembly: GCA_016617855.1. Lineage (NCBI taxonomy): Eukaryota > Metazoa > Mollusca > Bivalvia > Unionida > Unionidae > Megalonaias > Megalonaias nervosa. The sequence goes on from JAECUM010024737.1 coordinate 70,596, forward strand.
CAAGGCAGTGAATGAATCATGACTGCTTGGAAATGACAGTTGTTGTATCGCAAAATTGACGACAGAAACCAGAACGAATACTTTCAAATTAACTGATCAACGAATTAAACAAATCGTAAGTTCTACCATATATTGCAAATTTTACTTGTTCTAAAATACATTCGTTCTGTGTCTCATTACAATTTACAGGCAGGAAAAGACAACACTAGAGTACAAAAATATAATAAAATCATGACAGATACGTGAAATTTATTGTATCTACCATGACGAGGAATAAAAATGCTGAAAATTTCAATTACACCACAGAGCATTATTAGTTAGTGATTTATTGTTACCTCGAATTTACATGTTTGTCTAAGTATAGCTTTTCTTTGTTACCAAAATGATACAAAAGGTTATTTAGGATTATTTACCACTTTCTCTATAACTTGCCTTTCATTTCTAAGGAGTTAGTGACGACATATATTAAGTCGAATTCATTTTAGATACCAAGGACGCTGCAGTAACTTCGTATATTGTATGGCACAAGAAATGGAAAACAAATGGCAACAGTGATCAAACCTATAGAAACCTACCTCACAAAAGTTAGTGGTTTCTCTGAGCTTACATTTTATCACTGACCGTTCCACATATTTCATTTACTTTTGTCCCCTTATTTCCAATAGTTATTCCAGGAGCGGCTTTCTGGTTTAACTGAAACCACAACATTAAGTTATCAGTTTCAGAATCCACCAAATGATTTTATAGCGGATTAGAAACACTCTGATATAGACGTTTATCATGTTTATACCAGTAAGTATTCTGTGACTTAAATGGGATACCTATGTACACGGAAAACTGATAATACATCTCACTGCTAACTGTCTTTGTTTCTAGACGTCCTTATCATTTACAGATGTAAAGCTTCAGATAGTCCTGCAATGAACCCTGTTACAGATTATCTGTACAGTCCTGATATATGGCTTAATTTGTCTACAGATAATCATGGGTTAACAGTTTCTCTATTGTTTCAAAGAAAACATAAGCGAGTAGTAACAGTATTGACAGAAAAGGATATATTTAGAGAATTATATAAATGGATGATATAATGCTGACTGTTGATTAGTTATAGTTTCAATAATGCGATCTAATACATTTAATATTTGGTACCAATTAGTAATGCATAATTCTTTTGCCCCAAGGCGAAGTACACTGGGAGACAGGTGTATTTCCTTATGTACCGAAGGCTTTTCAATATCGTAAAGCCTTCTTTCTCACTTTTAGATTACCTACTTCATCAAATTATCGAGGTAACATAAAGCCTGCAAATAATTAACATATTTTGTGTCACAGATAGCAAAAAAATTAAATTAAACTGTTTCTGTATTTCAATTCGATGACTGAAATGAAAAGATCTCAAAACTACCTGTTGAAAATATACACAATATTCTTTTTGTTATAGCCATAACACATACAAGAAAAGCAAAATTGGTTCATAAAAATGGATTATCAGCACGTTGATGTTGGACTTCATGTTCGATTTCATTTTTCTGTTGGTTTTAACGATAAGTTTAGCA